>JAOXYL010000059.1:19354026-19367463 GCA_028564955.1 Terapon puta
TGGTGGTCTTGTTCCCCACGTCCTCCTCATAGCCTCTCACTGGGGCATCGTTCAACCTGAGGCAGGAACACGACATTCGTGGACAAGAAGAATCAGACTTGTATCACTTGTTTTTTGTTGCTCACAACATATAATCATATTATTGTTTATCACATATATTCAGTTCTGTACATAATCTGTTTATTGTATTTTTGTATATTCCTGTTGTGTTGAAATACCAAATTTACCCCTGAGATAAATAAAGTATCCCGCAGCGTTCACTTTAATTCACATCACAATTACTTTACAATCATTTTAAATACTTGTCCATAAGTCTGACCAAAACCAAAATAGAAATAGTGTAACTGGAATTTTTTTAGATGTGTTTAAAAAATGAGAAAACCTCATTTTAAATCCCACTGACATTTTTAATAACACAAAACAACAAAAAATCCAGCCTTGGAAAAAAAGCCTTCTCCAACAATATGTGGTGTGGTTCACTCGTAATGTCGAGACAATGACAGCAATGAAAAACAAAGCAACCTAATACTGGTGTTTTTTCAAGATGTCTGTTTTTTCCCCCTTTAAATGGTGCCTAAAGACAGATGGATGAGTAGGGCAGCTGCAGCTAGTTCAGACACATTGAAAGGAAGAGAGGAAATGTAACATAAACTTGGGTGATCATTAGCTAACAGTCCCTAATTAACGATTAGCATTTGAGGTAGGTGGGACCTTGATCCTTCCTCAATCACTACTGTGCACACATCACCAGCACAAAATGGCAGCTCCAGTATCCATCTTAATACAGACTCGCTCATCTGGAGCGTTAACCAACAAGTATTACTTATCATTACGCATATTCCGTGACTCATTCATTTTTCCTTGAACATTATAAAGTTCAGTCAAGTTAACGTTTATTCTATGTCTGCGTGACAGAAGGGCTGAAATTCACTTCATCCTTCATCCGAGAAACATCTCTACTTTATTATTTTTAACAAATTCTTGACACACCAACTTCTAAAAACCACGCCGTAACTCACACCCCTTGACCATCGAATTAACACGGCAGCACAGACTGAGGCCCTGCTAGGTGAAATGATTAGTCCTGCACTTTGGATACTTAAGTCTTGACAGGCTTTAATGGAGTCCAACGGTGTTTCTATGTCAGAAAATGCCTGATGACGTAAAACTCTCAGGCATGCGTTGAATTCTGAACGTCAATAACCTTACTCTACTTGGCCGGGGGACGATTAGTTTCTGAGAGGAGAGGGAGAGATGTGAGGGAATCAGGAAGGGCTGGAGGGGGGAGAAAAATGCATTGTGGCCAAGCCAAATTCTGGCTGTTTGAAAGAGGCTTATAAAAACTCAGAATGCATGTGTTCATTCCAAGGCTGTAAAGTCAGATTTGCAGAGCGCCTCTGTCCCTGAGTAAACCAATCGCCTTCTTTTCTCCTTTAAAGAACTTGCCTTGACCCAAAAGTTTGCTAATTGCTGCGGGGACGGCTCTGTGTCAGGGTCAGACGGTCACACAGTCGGATACTGTCCATCATTAGTCTGCAGCCAAGTGAACTTCACCCGTTCCCTTTTTAAGGTCGGCTTGCACTGATCTGTACAGCATGTTCCTAATTTCTCCGTCCTAACAATCCAGAAACATGGCGTTTTTTATTTAAGAGGTCCCGGGTTAAAAAAGTGTGTTTTTATTGTTGATGGGTGACAATTTGTAAGAAAATATAGCACAGTGAGATGCTAAAAATCCATGGAGTGGAATCAAAAAGAAGCCACGTGAGTTTAAAAAACTATTCTTTTTTTCCCTCAATCCCAACATGAGTGTGAAATAAGCCTTCTCTCATAGGCCGTTCTCCTTTGTGCTTACCGAATGACCACGTCGTATTTGTTGATGATGCTGCCCAAAGAGCTGTTTTTAATGGCAAAGCCATTGCCTATGACTACACAGGTTCTGCATTCAAGCCTGTGGAGAGAAAAGACACACACATAATCCAAATGTGACGTTTATATCAGTATATTAGAGAAAACCCTCCAACACTAATCAGTAGAATAAAAGAATGTCACTCAATGCCAAAAAATTGAATAATAACCTGGCTCACAGCATTATAAAACTCTATGTCATTTGCCATGTGATGTGAAGTGCACTTACTTTTCAATGCTGGCTGGCACCTGATAATTTGCCGTTACAGCGAGAACTTTCAGCAGCAGCAGCTCTGGGAGTGAAAGTGAGAAAAGGGTCTGTTGAGAAGGTGTAGCTGTCTGAAAACCCAAAATACAGAAGTGCTACTGAAATTAAAGGCTGAAATGTTTCGTCAGATTTATGAGCTACTCATGGCATATCATGAATTTAACTTCCTTATTCCAACAGATTGTCGTAGTCCACAGTGAAGGGCCGTTATGTTTGTCCTTCTCCTACGTGACAGTAATCTGCCGCTTATCTGGCTGTCGAGGGGTGGGTCACCAACGTAAGATCGGTAAAACGCTTATCTTCGTAAAACAACTGCTCGCTGAGACGTGTGCTGGGTGAACTAGGCAGAAAGGAGCGGAGGATAATGCACAATCAACCTACCGCTGCCCTTAATGCCATACGGTAATGCCAGCTTTGACAGATGCTCCCGCCAGAAGAAATCCTCCAGTTTCAGAAAGAGCTGCGTCCGTCTGCTAATGCTGCATGAAAAATGTCAGAGCAGGAATTAGAACATAGCACTGAGGCTTTCGCTGTGTAGATGAATTATGTTACAGGAGAGGTGGGTATGAATGAGGCGTAAGACAGCGAGGGTGAAAAAAAAAAAAAAGGTCCAACCACACAATAGACAATACCAACTGTGCTGCCAGTGCAGTGGTCGTATTGGTGCATGGAAAAGCTTGATGGATGCCTTTACTTTCCCAAATGTTCTGGTATCTATTAAGCAGGTAAGCCAGACTCATTATAAGCAAACCAGCCATTTACATGATGTCATTCGAGAGCAATTTCCCTCATTAAAGCCCTGCGTTGGCACGTCTCTGCCGAGGAGAGGGAAAGGAAAACAATAACATTCACAGAGCCTGTGGAGTGAGACAAATGTGGCAGTTTGTAATATGCGAAACTGTTGCTTTTTTACGCTCGCCGGCCTCAGACTCCAGCTGTTTATGACCTACTGCCTTTGACAGTGAGTCTCTCAGACATTTATTTCCCCCCCCGCATGCCAGCTAGCTCCTCGCGGGAGATCAGGATAAATCTCCGGGGAAGGGTCTAATTAGAGAAATGTCACCGCGATTGCCTGGAAGGCCTCCTTGTGACTGTAATGACTGATGTAAAAAAAAAAACAATCAGACAAGAACCATCCGGCAGCATCGCGTGAGGATGCACATCACGTTCTTCCGCAGAGGTAAACACAGCGAACACGAATCTCAACTATTCAAAAGGTCAAAGGGCGGGCTGTGGAAGGTCCGCCGGGCTGAAGAAATAAACAGTGACCTTCGAGGAGGCTGGGATGAACCACAGATGGAGACCATATCGCTATTTTGTAACAGAGCGGAGCCCACAAAAAGACCAACAGTAAATATACAGCTGAACAAACTGATAATAGAGAGAAGAGAAAATAAATGAGAGGGAGCTCGGGGCTGTGGAACAATGATTACTTAACAAGGCAGAACCTGAGGAGGACAAACAAGCTTTTGTCCAGCTCCAAAAAATGCAACTTTATCAACTTCAGTCTCAGCCAATATTGGGTTTTACATTCACTTTCGGCAGAACATTCCACTTGAGTTACTGAAACTTGCAGTAATGATAATAATTTAGATGGAAAATCATTTTTTTATACAATAAGTCCTGTTCTTTCTCACTGAAAAAAGCTTTTCCTTCATGACTGGTAAAGAGCAGCCCTAACAGTTCCAGAGAGCCTGGCACCTTCTGTTAAAAAAAAAAAAAAGCTGGCATACCTTTCTCCCTTTATAAGCCATCCACTCCCTCCAGTTAGAAAAAAAAAAAAAAAAAAAACACAGACGTGCCATTACTCACTTAAAGTTGAGGCTCTCCCACTTCTTCTGCGTTAGCCAGCCACCACACAGCGACTTGCTACTGTTCAGAGACTTGCTGGTGCCTCCGTAGCTGAAAGACAGACAATCACCACAACTGGCATGAAAACTGCTGCTGAATCCATAAAAACATGCCGTGCCAGTAACTGGCTCCAGAACATGCAAAAAGTGCAAGAATGGGCATATGTGAGGGCTTAAATTGACCAGCAGCTCAGACCGCCCGGTGATCAGCGTGCGGTTTGTCTCCTTTACTTCTAGTGACTCAGCGCTGCAAAGACCTCATGAGCTTACTTTACCACTTCTACCAGAAATGGGCATGTCTGCGATCGTATGACCTCAATACCAGAGCAAAGGGAGAAGAAAGAAGAGACACGGTGGTGTTGGTGTGTGTGTAATTACCTCTGAAGTATGGCATAGGAACAGTAGTATGTGACAAAGGAGGCGAAGAAGAGGAGAACTGGAAGAAGCCTAAGGCACCATGCTGGAGTCAAAGAAGACAAAAACAGGGGCAAACACAGGAGAGTGAGAGGATGACAAAAGTTCACACACAAACACACACAAACATCTTAAAGTGAGATTTCTGTTGAACTTTCATCAATGTGGCAGAAAATGCTAAAAAGAAAAAAAAAGCTTTTGAAAAAAACCCCCATTACCGCTCAACAACTGGATTCCCTTTTAAAACAGGTGTGCCAAGCTGGTTACTGAAAAATGGAACTGAAATGAATATGAACGTCTTTCGAGCAAGTGCCACACACTATTTAGAGATAACTGTGTGTGTTCACAGGAAACGATACAACTATTACAGTCTCACTTTGATCATGGCGGTGGGAACGTGTGAAAAAATGGTTTGAATTCAAATGTATGACCTCCGTAAACTTTTAGCAGCTCAACGGACCTTTTCATTTTTTGTTGATACCGCTGGTCCCTGTGGATAAAGATGATCGTCTTTCACCTAACGTTATGTTATCTGTTCCTTGTGCTTCTGCCCTGCTGCACGGAGAATAATGAGCCAGGCGGGAGCTTCAGAGACGGATTATCAGTTGGCGGCTGAAGCTACCTGAATTCAGCCAAACCCTCAGCACGATTTCATCGAATGTAGGGAGAAAAAAATCCAACCCAGTAGCAGGAAAAAGAAAAACTATTGGAAACTAACAGAAACTGAGACTGTTAAGAACCAGTGAAAGCTCCATATAGTGCTTTTAAACACTAAATTAAATGATCTATATATGATACATTTCGGAAAATTGAATAAAAGGTTATATTAATTAAATTAAAGAAAATACATAATGGTACTTCAGAGCCAGGAAATTTAATCATATGGCTATCACATTATCCTAATTTAACCCACCCGCCCCATTTTAGCCCATTTATGCATACTGCACACTCTACATGACCTGCTGTCCAAGGACAACACACTAGAATCTGCAAACACGAAACCCTGTGTATGAAAAGTGTGTCAGGCACTTCTCTGTGAAGTCTGGGACTTAAAATAACGATTTGACATTTGGGGAAATAAGCATGTGCCCTTTCTTTACAATAGCTGGATGAGAAGATCGATACCAATCTCGTATGTGCACTCTAAATATGAACACAGCCTGAAAATAACCAAATGAACACGTTCGTTTTTTTCAATTGAGTAATCTGAACAAAAAACGGCAAAAAAAAGGCACGTCGCAGGGTTAGAGGAGGCTTTGTTTGGGGGGCTGTTATCACAACTCTCAACACTGACATCCAGGACTTTCCCCTGATTGCCTGGCAACCTCACTGCGATGGCTGGGAAATGTTTAACTGTTCCTTGACGGAGCCAAGAAATTTAGTGTGACTAAGACTGACGTTCAGCGACGGCCATATTTGAAGCACTCAAAGTTCACAACAAAGTGCAGCGACCTTCAGCTATAGCTCTTTTTCTGTAAATACGTCACCGCAAAAGGTCTTTGTCTGTGGTACAAAAGCAAAGGGCCCTCCGTTTATTCAAGGAGCGACAGTTTAAAACGCCCCCATGACAATTTACAGTAGGCTACATTTGAGGTGAGAATATTTGAGAGGAGGCTACGTGTTGTGCGGCTACAAGCGACGAGACTATGTTGTTATTGTGGCGTTCAGCATGAGTACATGCAGTGCCGGTGTACAGTAATAGATGGGTGTTTCAAAGCGTCAGCCTCAAAGGAAACAGTAAGAACGCACAGGCCACAAAAAAGCACAAAGCCACTGGTAATGCTGGGCACAGATAACGCAATGAAAAATAACCGCAGTTTCGATGTTACAGATCTGATCATTAATCTGTGGCAAAGTGCATTTTGGTCCGTAATCCTCTCACAGCTCCGTGTAAAATGACACACAGGTCAGACTGGTGCTTCGCTGAATATCAAGAGACAAAAAAAGTCCCACTGAGGGAATCTGCTGCATGCCAGCACAAAGGATTCATTAATAAAAAGACAGAAGGCGCACAGAAAAAGAGCTTACTTTTAGCTGTCTTCTGGGACATCTTCACGTGCTCCTTGGTGCTCTCATGTCTACACAGTGCACGAGGTCATCCTGACGACAGAGATGAGGGAAACCACATTCATTAGCACCTCCTTTAAACAGCTTTCGAAAACAACATCCTCCCGTACCAAGGAGGTTATCTGAAAACGGGAACTATATTAAAATAAAACATACTGTGGTTAATTGAGTCATACTGTGCATCCCACAACACACACACACACATACACACACACACAAACAAGCAACTGACTAGGCGTATACTGAAGATGAGGTTGAAATAAAAGAATGCGAGGAAGCGCAACAGGATGGTGCACAGAAAAGGCAGCAGAGGAAATACGGTGGGGGGGTGGAGGGTGGGGGATGCCGGGAGGGGTGGGGGCAACGGATGAAGGCCGATCAGTTTAAGAGGATCTGAGCTGAGGGACATTTGCAATCCCGCAGCATCACATCAGCTTCACAGCACCGTGTTCTTGGCTCAGCTGTGCTAGAGAGAGTTCACATTACGGCTTAGACTGGATTAAAAGGCATTTAACGCAACGCTCATCTGACTATTTAATGCACAATGCACATCTTATCCACAATCTTCCCGAGGCCAGAGCTGTCCGCACGGACACGCCGGTTGGGGCTGAACATGCCTGACGCCGCTTCCGAACCGGAACATCAATAAAAAAAACTAAAAAAAAAATCGATGGCTCTCTGCCCAGAGTGCACAGCTGAATGTCTATTTTGAGATGTGCGTGAGATGTGCACGTGCACTCGCTACACAGCAACAACGGTAATGTAATACTGCATTAAATCACGCACACCCAAACTTGGAGACCACATGATCGATTAACACCACCCACAGGGACGTTCTGAACACTTTACTCTGCACTATGTGGACACTCAAGCCTCTTCCGGCGAAACTAAATGGTCTTTTTGCAACATAAAGTGCGTTATGAGGATGCTGCTTCCTGAGGCAGGGTGAAGCTTCGTGGCGCGGGTGTGTTCCCATCCTGGCTGGGCTGTGGTTGCTTCCTGTGTTATAGTCTAGGAAATGACAAAAATACCAAAGAATGTGCAGAAGAGCGAAGATCAAATGCATCATTTTCTTTGATGATGAGTGTTTCATGAAAGACCCCCCCCCCCCGTGTCTGTGCCCGTGTTCAATGTACTGCTGAATACATAGTGCCTATGTTGAACTCAGTAGACCTTTAACCTGTTAGATCAGTTCCCAGTCTCAGCTTCTCAGATCTCAGTCCGGCACATTGAAAACCGTATCATTTCATTGAATAAAAGACAGACTTCAAGACACTAGAGGCTCAATTCATGCACAGATCCTCCAAACGTATGTCATGATTAACAGGAAGCTGAATATGGCGAATTGCTGCTTCCCAAAACTTGGGGGAACTGTAGAGGCGCCAGCTACATATCAATAAACACCAAAAAACCTCCAGCATCAGTACAGAACATCTTACCTTTTCCTTCTTTCATTTCCGATGATTGTGTAGTTGGTGGTACAGGTATAAACACTCCGGGCGTCTCCCTGTAATGGAAGCAAAAAAAAAAAGAATTGAACTTTGAAGGCAATTTGTGAGTCTGCACAAATGACCTGAGATTGATTGTGTGGGCATCGTCTCTGCGCCGGGCAAGGAGGAACTAAATCAAAATCGCAGCTCTGAGTGGAAAACACACCCAACAAACAGGAAACTCCATACATTCAAGATGCTGTTTTGTATAAAGGAACCATGGTTTGTGACAGGGGTTCGCGTAAACATGAAGCAGAGCTACAGGTGCTTTGATAAATCATACACGGTGAGTACAGAAATGTCCTCCCTCTTAAATAAGGGGTGGTCTCCTATCATACATTAATCAACTGATCAGGTCACTGGCGACTGATTATTTGATTATCAAGCAAACAAACAAAAAAAAAGAAGCAAAACATTTGAGTAGTGAGTCTTTTTTTCTTTTTCTTTTTTTAAATGTGAAGATTCGCCGCTTTCCCTTCGCCTCATATCCTTGCGGGAGTTACAACAGCTGGACATGCTGTAGCTCTCAGGAGCGTGAAGCACAGGAGGCACGGAAGGCGAAAGGACCTCCTCACAGACACCGCAGGCAACACAAGAGCAGAGCCGCACAATGGCCGACTGTGTGTGATACAGTGTGTGTGTGTGCGTGCATGTGTAGAGGGTGGGAGTGGGAAGGGGGGCGGCTTGCTGGCTGGAACGCCGAGGGGGTCAAGCACAGCGCCGTGCGATTCCTCGGGGCACGCCAGACTGACACATTTAGTTGGTTTTTTTGCCCAAGTTCTTTAAGATGCGAGCGAGCCGACGGAGGGAGATTCAGTCCGGTCAGACGTGCCCTTCCCTGCAGATGTTCCTACAGCGAAATGCGGATCGCAGGAGAAACGCAGGCAGACCACTTAAAGAGCTTAGTCACACACTGTAGCGATTAAAGATGACTCAGGCAGGGCAGTGGAAGTAATTCCGGCAAAAAGCACTCCATTGGAAAATGCTGTCAGTGACTTATTGGTTAAAGCTGCTTCCCTCCAAATTCCCAAGAAAGGTGAGGGCTGACGCGAGTAATCCAGAGTACTTAGCATTAGCAGCAACTCATCCCTATGTTGTCATTAAACAAGCTCATTATTCCAGATAAATATTTCCGTCAGCATACTTGGGTGGTATTAAAGCGAGCTCTGCATTCGAGGTGCGTTACGGCGGCACGGAGAAACACACGATCATTGTGACATCACACGAGTCAATGTCATCCATCAAACTGCCGTATGACGTTTACGTCCTGAATTAACTCTGAGTAGTTGTGCTAATGTTGCTTCACTCAAATGCCACTGTGGCCACTGGTCCCCGTGCCATCGGTGAGCGCTGCACTCGAGGCAGATTACGGTGAGATTTATTGGGCCTACTCTAAATGGGTAAAATGAGAGTCCCTGCAACGCGGTCGACGCAGGCATAAACGTTGACCTTCTTCTGTAAACCCCTTTTACCTAGCAGCTGATTCCTCTCAGCCACAGACACACTCTCTAAAGAAAATCACATGTGCGTTTCGGCCCACAATAGAAAATCAACTCTAAAACACATAATCCCAGAATTTAATCCAGTCAGGAGGGCTAAATCTGGCTCCCATTTGTAACATTTTGACCGCTTTTATGAAGAAAAGCTTTCAAAGAAATTGCAGGCTGTAATCAACCTTTTTTTTTTGCTTTCTAAAAGCATCTGCATCGTCAGGGAGCCGTAAATGTGTAAAATGTACAGTAGATAAGCTGTGGCGTTTCCCAGTAGGGCGTTTTCTGTGGCGGTCATGAGATGAGGTTTGATCCCTGGATGTGGCTTATCTCCAGTACCCTGATCCGCCTTGTCAACGTCTGCATTCGCAGATTACTTAAAATGTATTACTAGTTTCACATATTTACTACATACTTACATACTGGAGTTTTTTAAATCATGAATGACCATATCTAAACATACACAAAGACCAAACCCTGTATGTATATTTCTATTCTAACTAATTTAAGTGACTAAGTTGTACCCCAGAGGGTACATGGTATACAAATACAAAGATTATAGTACATGAGAGGTGGTTAGCAAGTGAGTCTTAACAGTAAGCTAAAAGTAAGCTTAATAAATAAACAGTTGAAGTAATTAGCTAAATGACGACACATTGTTGAAATAGTTAGCTATGTGTGGATAAATGGTTGGAATAGGAAGCAAAATGGTGTTAAATTGTTTAAGTAGTTAGTAAAATGAAGTTTAATGTATGAAATAGTTAGCTAAACGTGAATAACTGGTTGGCATAGTTAGCAAAATGCCGATAAATTGTTGAAATAGTTAGCTACATTAAGTTTAAGGTTCAAAATAGTTAACGGAGTGAAATAAAATAGTTAAAATAGTTAGATAAATAAATAAATAAAGGCTAAATAAAGGTAAAAGTCTGAAGTAGTTAGCTAAATGCTAATAAGTGGATAAAGTAGTTAGCTAAATTGGATAAATGGTTGAAATAGTTAGCCAAATGAAGGTAAAAGACCAAAGTAGTCAGCTAAACGTTAGTAAGTGGTTAAAGTAATTAGCTAAATGAATATAAATGTGTAATGCAGATATATGTGTTAGTAGTAAGCTAAATGTAGCTAAATGGTTGAAGTGTACTGTTATTCACCTGCCTCAGAAACTCAATTTACTCGGAGGCCATTGGAGGCTGAGTCTGGGCACATGCACACGTGCGCAGCTTGCAGGTGTCCAGGAGACAATGCTAATTTAAATCAGAAATTTTAAAAAATCCAATCTTCTCAAATGTTTTATTTTTATTTTATAACACAAAATAAGATGAACGAGGACCCTGGTGTAAACAAGTTGTGTATAACTTCCTCAGGTACATCCCTTCTTTGGTAGTAAATTTGTTTGGAACATGTACTGTACTGTTAACTGTACTGTATTATTAACTATTTCCTGTACAAAACTACTGATAAAACTCTCAAATCAACAAATACATAAACAAATTAAAAATGTAAGTAAGTAAATAAATCATAATAAACTTCAGTTTTCTGTTTCTTCAGTCTTCTATATCTGCTGTATTCAGACTTAAACATCCTTAATAACACAGTTCATTTAACACAGTTAAATTTGAACTGTTAAACACAAGCAGCGTTGCCATGGAGATTTTTCTTCCGTGCTGCCCAGCGTGACATTTTGATGTATATTTCTCTCTTAATAAATCAAAGTGATGCATATGCTAGATAAAAGAACTGCACAGACTGCAGACCACATTAATGAGTTACTTACTTTTCTTTTATCTCACCGCATATGCATCACTTTGATTTTATCAAAGAGCGAGACATAGCATATATACGCCGTATAATGTCACACTGGGCAGCAACTTAAAAAGATTTTTGGGTTATAAACACAGTGCGCTGGGATGAATGTCCGCATTATCTGCATTTGCCTAGCCAGACATGAAAGAAAAGTCTTCAACTGTAACTTTCACTCACGTTTCTCTGCCTGCATCAAGCTCAGTCAATGTCCCGCCCCCAAGAGCCATATACTCCACTGTGATTGGTCGGTTCGTCAGCTCCACACACAACACTGTAAAAGCGCCATTCATAGAAAACTTGCGGGCCACACTAACATTAAACTTTCATATTAAGGTGGGGGCCACAAAATATCGTCACAGGGGCCGCCAGTTTGAGACCCCTGCTCTAGACTATTTAGAGCATTTTATGGCTGACCACGTCCAATCAGGAGGAGTCACAACTTTTTTTTTCCTTTTTTTAACTTATTTCAACGTTGCGATTCATTTTAAGCCCTCATATCACTCAGTCGTCCACTCAGTCTTGTGGCTGATGACTGCTTGTTTCTTCGTGCCCGCCTGAAAACAAGGTGCCCGTGCCTTTGTAGATACTCCGACAATCTGGAAGGCTCTTCCTGTGTGCCCACAATCTGCGGCCTCTGTGGACTCCTTTCAAAAGCTGCTGAAGACTTATTTATTCCTGCTACATCCTGCTGACTCTGTGTCATTTGTGTGTGTTAAAGCTTAAGCTTTATTGTTTGTTTCTTTTCACTGTTTATATTTTACCGTTTGTGACCCTGCCCTGAAAGGTGTTGCACTAAATAAACTTGACTCACCTGCATATTTACTAAATGTGGATGGCTTGTTTAAGTGGCAAAAAGTAGATTAAACTGTTCCAATAATAAGGTACACGCAATAAATAATTTAGATAGTTCAAATTAAACATTTAAAATAATGAATAAATTGGATAAACGGTTGTAATAAGCAGAACTATGTTTTAGCTCCCATTTTTTTCCCCAAGTATAAAAGGGTGATGTTCCCTAACCTCTGTATGTATGAGGTTAGGGATGGGTTGGCTTTTTATTGCAGCTGTAAAAACTACACCACACCTATACCTAAACACTGATAATTCACTTGCATATAAAATAAAACTTTAACAATGACTATTTTTACATCAAGAGAAAATGTCCAGTTCGATCTCCGCTTGTTTCTCGTTGCTCTCCAAGCGGTGCAATTTACGCAGTTTATGTAAGTTAATGGATCTGCACTGTCCTCTGTTGCTCAAGATGGCTAAAGATGATTGCATTCTAACACAGGGAAACACTTAAAGTTAATGTTTCATAACAGGAACTCCGCCAAAGCTTTACAAAAACATTTTCCTTGTTTGGAAGACTGCGCGTCAACAAGTCGAATCACAGCTTCCACAGTCAAGCCGTCAAATCTTCTGAAAAGCAGCAACACGACATTCAAAATGTCAAAATCAAATGAGTATGTTGTGCTGTATGATGTTTGAAAATACGTCGGGAACTAAATGGATTTGGGAAATGAGATATCATTTGTAATATTTCACTCGGTTGTAAAACAGTTCCTCTAACTGCGCGTGTGCGTGCGTGCACACTTTCAGCCGTGAACAAACTTCGGTGACTCAGTCATCTCGCTGGTCGCAATTAGTTCAGTGGAAGAGAAGGTTTGCTCTGTTGTAAGTTGGCAGCAGCTGACAATTTCCATTCAGTCATCAGAGATTTTTCCCACACAAACATATTGAACCAAGATTGCAGATCCGTCCCATCTCCATGTGTTACCTCTACTGATATTCAAAGCATTGGTGAATATTATGGAGGGGGATAGGAGGTTCAGGCCCAGCCACTTCCTTGGAAAAACAATCTCAATAAATCATTATAAATATAACCATCATATATATATACATATACATATATACATATATACATATACATATATACATATATATATATGTATATACATATATATATATATATATATATATACATATATACATATATATATATATATATACACATATATACATATATATATATATACATATATACATATATATATATATATATACATATATACATATATATATATACACATATACATATATATATATATATATACACATATATACATATATATATATATATATACACATATATA
>JAOXYL010000059.1:19413060-19434594 GCA_028564955.1 Terapon puta
TCTATCTATCTATCTATCTATCTATCTATCTATCGTCTGTCAGGAGGAGGTGTGAGCGTTTGGGATTAATTATCTTCTATGATTTGATAAACCGATCAGTTGGGGTTAAATCAATCCTGACTTGAACCTGAACCCAGGATACGATTGGGCTCTTTCAGCGGCGTCGCACCTGCCGTTAGTCTCCAGGTTGCGTCTGTTTTGTCATGAGCACATTCTAGTGGGGGGGCTTATCTCTGATGTTTTCTTTGCTTTGCACTAATTCAGTAAGCTCTTTTTCAGTTGTAAACTGTGCCCTCCCCCACCTCCCCACACCCCCTTAGGAATCGCCCTGAAGCGAGAAGAATGAGCCGCGTGGAGGGTCTGAGGGCCAACTCGTCTCAGTTCACCCTGGAGAGGAAACCCTTCCGCGTCCTGGGAGGCTCCATCCATTACTTCCGCGTCCCCAGAGCCTACTGGGAGGACCGACTGCTGAAGATGAAGGCCTGTGGCCTCAATACGCTCACCACGTAGGCTCCCACTGCAGCTCACGGCTGCTGGAGTACACTGCTCCTCCGAGCGCCAGAATGAACAGTGTCAGATAGTTGTTTTTACTGCACAGGGTTACAAGAAACCACTGACAATATGAAAATCATTCAGATGTTTAATTCCGTTTTTTCCCCATTTTTTCAGGTATGTTCCGTGGAACCTGCACGAGCCTGAACGGGGGGTTTTCAACTTTGAGGACCAGCTGGATTTAGAGTAAGGGACGATGGAGCAGAGCAGATGAGCTCCTGCAGATGGCACTGTTGCATTGCATTGGGGGGGCTCATCTTTCCTCAGTCTTGGATTAATTTGACACTGCTGGGAAGGTGTACGTTTACCCCAGAAGAGATGCTTTTGATTAATTAGTTGTGCACTCAGTATCAGGGATTCTTGATTTATTGATTAAGAAGGCATCGACCCACCAGATGTGCTGGCTGCTTTGGAGTCTGGCGCTTTGAACAGATGCCGACCCAAAACGGGGGAGGGGGGGTGAAAAAATATGATCTGAGAATGCAAAAATAAATTGAGTGACACGTCATTTCCAATTCAGTTCCTGCTTTACTTTGACTTGAGAATGATTATCTGTCCTCACTTTATATCTGCTGCAGTAAACATTTTAAATTGACTGTATTGGGAAGAAATGGACCCCACTGACAGCCCCATTTGCACCTTTGATATCCATCTTCTAGAGCTTACCTGCGCCTCGCAGCCAGCCTGGGCCTCTGGGTGATTCTGCGTCCGGGGCCGTACATCTGTGCCGAGTGGGATTTAGGGGGCCTACCCAGGTAAAAAAAAAAATCCCAGAGATCATAATTCGGTGTTACCTTTGCAGACATGTTTTGTATCTGCCTCACAGCCTTAGTAACATTGTGATGCATTATTTAAAAATAGCCAGTGGGGTGCTATAATAATCCCTTAAATTGGCTGGGAAATGAATTGTTCAGTCAGCTAATCTCTTTATATCCATTCAACTTGTGGACATAAATCATTGCTGAGACATATGAATTAAAGAATTTGTATGGAGAGATTGGTCCACCTCACATTGTTGTACATACATGACGCAGAGACAGCAGGGCTGCTGTACGTCACACACCGCTAATGTTACTCAGATGAACGTCACCGGTGATTTTTGTGGTATTAGAGGAGAAAATAATTCAACCTGACAGGCGTATCTTATTGAAAGGACAAATTCATTTAGATCTGTAAGCAAAATAGATTTGGTCAGATAATGGGGTGAATGTTGGAGGGAAAAAAAGGAGACTGGAAGTAGGTATTTTTGGAGTGCTTCTGCCCTCAGGCAATGTGAGGTTGAGGTAATATTTATTTGATAATCATCAAAACAGAGTGTTTCCAGGGGCACGCAGTGAGGCACGACTTCCTCTGTGCCACGCTCTGTGATAGTCACGGTCAGGTTTGGCGCGATTATCTTCGATAGCTGGAAACCTGAAGAGAGTTCACGGCGCAGCGCTCGCGAGGAGCATGTGTGTCACGTTACCCGTGATCGGACGTATTCAAAGTTTCTGCTGTGGTTTCTTTTCAGCTGGCTGCTACGTGATGAAAACATGAGACTGAGGACAACCTACCCAGGTTTCACAGGGGCTGTCAACTCCTTCTTTAATCAGCTCATGAAGAGAGTTGTTCCACATCAGGTACTTTACATGTCTGCACAACCTGGATATTGAAAAAAAAGTCATTTGACACTGTTCGGCTAGGAAACATGAAGCTAAATATTGAATAAAGATAGATGTTGACACAAGATTTTCCATGCTTTTATTTAATTTTTTTTTTAAATCAGCGTGCATATAACAAAATAAAAGTCTCCAATCCCTACAAATACTTATTTTCATGATAGAAGCCTTCACCTACCCCCTAAAAAACTCTCAGCACTGCCTCTCTGCTGTTGACCGTATAGTATGGCCACCATTGTTAGCAGTGCAGTGCACCATACACACTTCAATTGTTCAGCTTCTCTCCTTTTCCCTTTTTTTATTCGCTGCATGCATCATTGAACAAGCTCTGATTTCCATTTCACAGCGTTTTTTCTTTTTTTGTTTTGAAATTCAGCTGTATTGAGGGTAGGGATGGTCAGGAGCTGGTGCCAGGCCCTAATATGTGTCCTCTATTCATTGGCTAATTAATGCGCAGTACTCCAAGGGTGGCCCAATTATCGCAGTTCAAGTGGAGAATGAATATGGCTCCTATGCAGAAGATAAAGAGTACATGTCTTTCATCAAGGAGGTAAGACACAGATTTGGACATCTATTTTAGCAGTAATTGATACCTCGCAGATAAGAGGGCACTCATTTATGTTGTTTTCCCTGCTGTCCTCATTCTCCTCTTCATTATCTAAGAAAATAAAAGAACAATAATATTTCACGCACTGCATCCACTGTTTTTGTTTAATCACCCTCATAATTTCACGTCTTTCCAGGCGTTATTGTCAAGGGGCATCACAGAGCTGCTGCTGACCTCAGACAACAAGGAAGGACTGAAGCTTGGAGGAGTGAAAGGAGGTATTGTCAGATAGGCGCAGACCAGCGAGACGCAGTACACACACACACACACACGCGGATACAGTATGGCGGCCTGCGTTTTCGCACAACAACAAGAGGCCAAGGGCGGCCCGGGTGTCAGGCAGCTGCAGTTCAGAACCAAACTCCTCACACAAAGGATCCTGTGTGGTAGCAGAAAGTTACAGCAAAATAAATGTATTTGTTCTCTTTTCCCTGACACGTGTGTTTGGTGCATCGCACGTGCACTGGCGTCCGCCGCTTTAAAGCCATTGCAAGGTGGTTCTTCGCCGTGATAACGGGTGCTTCTGTTCTTTATTATCACTGCGAACCACACAGTGTCATCACCGTCAATCACCCGTCACGATTACGGCGCAGGGTCATCCAGGGTGTCGTCGTGATAAACCTCTGGCTATTCACCAAATGTTTCAGCTCCTCTCGAAAACCATTTTCATAGATTTGTGCGTATTTCTTAAGCCTGATTAGCACGTCACACACACAGCGTGGTGAACGGCGACGGTTTGATGCCTCGCTGGCTGATTCCTAATGCTCAAGCTCACATTAGACCGTGTTAATGGCTTTTAGCTTTGTGTTTGAAGAGAATTCACCATTTATATGCAAGTTCCAGGTGCTTATTGTTCTTTAAAGACGAGTCCAATCAATAATCCTTCCGTGAGGCTTTTTCTAGCCAACAAAGCACCAGCAAAGCTCGTTAGGCTGAGCTTGTGTTCTGCATCTTTGTCGGTCTGTATACATGTTAACAATATTGTTCTACCATTTACCATTACATTTTTTGTTGTCTGAAGCACTAGAAACCATCAATTTCCAGAAACTGAACCAGGATGACATCAAGTATCTGGATAGAATACAAGTGAGTCTTATTTGTGTGCCGCTGCTGTAGTTGTCAGGTCCTCCCTGTTCATTATTTTCCCTCCCATGTTTGCAGATTTTCAGTCACTGTGAGTTTTCTGATCCAGTCAAACATCCCACAGACACATCAGCCCTTGTTCTCTCCATTATTAGAATCCATTATGGAGCTATTTATCTAAGATGAACATTTGAGGCTACTCGCCTATCTCCTTTTAAATGAATGGTTGTAGACCTAAAAGACTATCTTTAATCTTTAAACCATTTTGTTCAAGGTTGGTGTTTCTGCAATCAGGTTGTTACTGAAAGGTCAGTCAGACGTATCTTCTCTTTCATTGAGTGTGTGTTGCTTTCTGAAACCATTTTTTTTAATCCCCCTCTAGCCTCAGAAGCCCAAGATGGTGATGGAGTACTGGTCCGGCTGGTTCGATCTTTGGGGGGATCTTCATCATGTGTACACAGCTGAGGGTAAGACGAGCCTCAAGATGGACAGACAGGTTTTCTTCAGAGAGACAGAGAGCTGTAGGACGCCTGATAAGAGTAAGACAGGTGCTCATGTGAGAGTCAGACAGGATTTCTGCTGATGGATCCTTTTGTTGCGGGTGAAACACTTTCTTTCCTGTACCGAAGGTCAATAATACTGGCTAATTTCAGACTGCTGTAAGACAGGTTCTCTGCTGCAAGCCAGTGCAGAGTCTCTTAAGGTAAAACAGACAGTCTTGAGGGTAAGACACAGTCTTGGTGCCTTAGGGTAAGAAAGGCTTAAGAAAAACCTTTTTAGCTGAGAATGAAACAGCCTCCGTGCCAGGGGAAAGGCAGGGTAAGGACAGACTCGCTGCTGTGGGGGTTGTGTAAGATGAATTCTCCAGGCTAAGTGTAAGAAAGTCTCTCTAACACTATGGCTCCTTCACAAAAGGCACAGAGCCCACTCAGTGCAGCTGGGGTACAGCTTAGCATACGGTCATTTCCTCCTTGTTTCTCGGCTTTGTCAGAGATTTGGATACTTTTTATGCACGCGAGGTTGTTCGCCAAGTATATCTTGAATCAGAGTCTGTGTCCTATCCTCTTACCCTTGTCTCTGATGTTCAGAGGCCAGATTTTCAAACACCTGACTTGCACAGGATTGTTCAAAGATGTGCTCCACTGCTTCTGACTGGCTGCACTGTACGCAGGCGGAGTCACATTCATCTCACGCTCTCCCTCTTCCTCTGTATCCATGCGTGCTGCAGCTACAGATACTCACCGGGCTTGTCTCGCCCTCGGCTGAATTAAAGCTGATGGGAACATACAGTATCTCAGTGTACTTTCTTATGAATCATATGCTACAGTGTCGTATAAGTCACTGACTATATATTTGATATTTAACTGAATGCACCTAAAGGTAAGACATGACAAAATGTGTGAGTCTTCAGCGTCTTAACAAATGTCTTGAACACCCAAGAAAACAATTGTCGGGCAGATATGTGGAATAAATAACTCTTGTCTTGTTGTGCTAACTATTGATCAATAGTACCAAAGAGATTAGGAATAGTATGAACCATTGGTGTTGTCCCATTTCATAGTATTATATGTCCTATATCTGTTAAAGTATTGATCAACATTATTGTTGATGCCTCAAAGTACCATTTTCCTGCTGTGACTAGTCGAGATGGAGCTATTTTTAATACTTTATCTCGTGTTTTCTCTGGCATGTCAGTCTCTAACAGTACAAAAGCAACCACTTTAAGGGCAGTTCTGGCTAAAATCTGGGAATTAAAAAACATTTCTCTGAAAAGAAAGTGCTGAAATAGGATTTCAACATTTTTAATTCAAAGCCATCTAAAGCCTAAAGATTGTACCTTGAAAGACGGAGTATGAGCTGTTTTACTTCACTTGAATAAGAAACAAATGAAAATTACTTCCAGAAAATACAAAATACTAAATACTAACGGATTGTTCTTTTCACATGTTTTGAGGAAAGAAATGGAAATACAAAAATACAAAGCAATACAAAGGAAAACACAAGACCCTCAAAATTGTTCTTACCTATGGCACTGAAGTAAATATGCTTTGGAAGATCACTAAACATGAGTAAGTGCATCCTTTTGCATATAACATGGACATTAATATGTTTTTAGAATTTTTTAGAATATCTTACAAAGGTGTATTTAAGTGTGCTTTTGTTTTCGGTATTGATCAAGGGAGAGGTTATTTCTATTCACAGTTTTTCATGAAAATGTTCTTTACAGTTTCAAACTTATTCAGTCTGGGATGATGTAAAACAGAGGAACCAAATGTCTCCATTTGAGAAGCCGCAGACAGCTAATGTATAGTTTGCTTGATACGTAACAATCACTTAACGCATTTTCAGAATTGTCATGTACGTCTGTTCACTGAGTCATCTATCAATCCATTACCACAAGATATTTAGGTTGGACTACCTTGTCCTGTCCCGAGGGTATGAATAACATGAATGTGAGACTTTGTACAACATAAATGTAAAAGAGCCAGCTGCTGCAGAACACACCAGCCACATATCATGGACCACATGCGACAGGCAGGAGGGTGATACTTTTAGTAAAATGTGCAGTCGTGACATAAATGATAGCACCTGTTTCACAATAGTAAAGATTAATGGAAGTCGCACACTTTGCTGCCACCATCTTGAGTGCTCTCAGAAACATCTCATTTCAGACACACAGTGCAGAGCCTCAAGCTTCCTTTTTACTCTGTCATTCCCAGCAGCCTTCCACATCTTAACAAAAAAAATGTTCTGAAAATGAAAGGACCAGCAGTCTCGCTGCCTTGTGTATTTTCTCTTCAGTGAGAAAGGGGCAAAAAGGAAGGGGGAAAAAAAAAGATCCTCACCATGCAGAAAGTGTCATGGCTCTGAAATGAACGCTGGAATATTCAGAGGGGATTCGTGTCCTTGACAGTTCAGCGCTCTGCAGACTGCAACACACCCAGCAGTCGGTCACAGCTAGTGCCACCACCGTGAAACCAAGCGAGCCCGGCCCTGTCAGTCATCATGCTCAATTGTTATTCACTGAGGCTCATGCCCTTGATTCAAATCATTAAAGTCAGTCCAATTTGACTGCTAAAGTCCAATTTGAATACTTAATTACTTGCCCTGTTATGTTCTCTGCTGAATGTAGGTAGCTAATTTGTGCAGGGAGGTAAGCGATTTTATATGGGTGTCAGCGTTGCCCCGTAATGAATTATAATAACCTGTAATATGATGTGTGGCTGAGGTCTGTCCATGTTTCAATTGAAGTGGAATTGAGGGCGATAGGATTATTGAAACAGTGGTTCTGCCTTGTTAAGGCTGAAGTCAAGTGGATTTAGGTCGTGATTTTCAGCTTTGTGTTTGCCATTCTCTGATTTGGTTATATCAGAAAAAGAAAGCTAAATCCCAGACTTTTCTTTGACCTTTTTGTTTTGACAGACATGGTAACTGTGGTCACAGAGATCCTCAAACAAGACATGTCCATCAACCTCTACATGTTCCACGGAGGGACAAATTTTGGCTTCATGAACGGGGCTCTTGCAGTTGGAATGCCAGCGCCCAAACCGATGGTAACAAGCTACGGTATGTGCGATAACCAGCGTTTTGAAACATGAGAATAATGCTCTGTAAAGGCTGAACACAGAGTCATGTCACAAAGATTCAATAAAAACAGCATGTTAATAGGCAGACCCATAATATCCACAATTACTTACACATCTGTAGACTTTATCCTCATTTTAAAGCTCACTGATTCAGGCTGAAACGATGCATGAAGCATTTTGTATAAAAAAGAAAATCTGGCTCACACAATCACCAAACAGTAAAATTTTTGAACTGCGGTCAGTAAATACAATCTGCTTGAAACAAATGTGAATGTGATGGGATTAAATCAGGATTAGGATATTGGAGAATGTCTGCAGATGGCGCCATGCCGACTCCTGAGCCTCTGACCTTCGGCTGCTGTGAAATTTGAATATGTAGTGCGCGCTAATGAATTCATTACCCCATAAAATGCATGAGAAATGTAAATTAAAGATGGTACAATGGGTTTTATGTCCCCCTCTAGGGTACGTAACATTGTAACGACCTCGTTCTCGAGAAAAGAGGAGAATTGCGAAGACTACTCCGCAGCAGGGAAAGACCACCTCTGACCTTCAGCAGTCTTCACACTGGTGTTTACTCCCCCGAACGCCCTTTACCTTTCTGCCTCAAATGGCTCCATTTTCTGTCGAGATAACCCAAAATGTGTCTCGGCCCGCTGCTGTCTCAAGATGTTTGATAGGGGAGCGCAGTGAAAGCATCTGCCGCGGTAAGAGGCATCCCTGCCTCTCGCTCCTGCTCCCGAGCCCGCTGTTCTGATAGCGCATTATCTTTCAGATTACGATGCTCCATTATCCGAGGCTGGGGATTACACCACCAAGTACCATCTTCTGAGGAATTTATTCAGCCTCCACCACAGTGAGTGTTGTGTGCTGTTGCCGAGATGGGGCCCCACATCTTCTGTCTCTCTTTCTCTCCCTTTCCTTTCATCTCCCCACTTAAGTTAATTCTCCTCGTAGAACCTGCTCTGTGTTTGCTAAAGTGGCATAACTTTGCATATGATTACAACATGGATTAGATATGGGTTTTGTGTGTGCGCCCGTGCGATTGTGTGTGATTCCTGCCCAAAGTCAAAGACCCTCAATTACCGCCCATTGTGAAAATTACATGCTAGGCCTCGTGTCATGTTTATTGCTTATGCTGCTCTCTCTATTTGTAAAAACAAGGGTTTGTGGTTTTCGGGGGGCAGAAGTCTCAAGTGTTTTGTGGCCAGGCCTGGAAATGTAGCTTTTGGCGATCTGGGATTGGATCCAGCGCAACAAAGTCATAATTTGCCCAGAGTTGTGGTGATTGAAGAGAGGTTGAAAGGCTGCCTGTGCGTGATTCATCCTTATGTTTTGTAGTCTGCTGAACAATGAGCAGTGGCCTGGATACGAGAGTGAGTCTGAGAAGGCTTTTGTGTTGTTCTCGACAACCACAAACACATGACCTAATTCTTTAATTAGATCAGCTTGATATTTTATCATTGTTTGGTTGTCAAATCGCGTACATTGTGTCAGTTGCTCGTCTCCCTGCGGCGCTGTTCTGGCACAGCGCGGCACGGGTTCGGGCTCGATCCGTCTGGCGGGGGAAAAAGTCTAACACTGATCTTTGACAACAGCGTGGCTCTTAAAGTCGTCCTGTGACACATGCTCTGGGGTTTTTCGTGAAATTACAAAACTGTCAAAAGTACAGTATGTAACGAAAAAGCAAGCTGCACAGACTTGCAGTGCGTCAGTTCTCTGTCGATGATGCAGGTGTATCTCGGAGCATTTTACGATTTTAAGCATTCATTCTTGTAATCATCAGCTGTCAGTCTTCCGTGAAGAAAGGCAGAGTCGAACATGAGCACATTTGATCGCTGCCAGCACGTCTCTCCTACCCAGCAACACCTCGCCCCGCAGGATCATACGGATAATTTGGGATAATAATGACTTTGTTGTTGGCAAAAATTCCAAATGGGTGACACAGAAACGTCTCTTTTCCCCTCCCGGATTTGACACACTATATACACACCACCAAAGGCGCTGGGTTGTAAGCGGTAGAGAGCCATTTAGGGGGAAAGGTGTCGGCCATTATCCTCAAAGCTTTCCTTAAGTGATCCAGCTGTTACCACTCGGTGATGAAGAAATGCTGTCAAGCCTTTTCCAGAGGGACCTCTGGTGTCTCTGCATGCCTTAGCACCTTTAAAGGCAGCTGGAGGGCAGGGGCAACCACTGTTAATTGTTGTAAAGAGGCTGTTTTGTAACATGGAGCACAAACTGGATGCTGCAGTGGAGGGGCTGCTCGCTCACCCGTGGAGCCTTAAAAAACAGCCTCACAGGGGCAGGTTACTTTTTATGATCTCTACCGGGTGATTCATTCTGTCGAATATGTTGAAGTGCTTTAGTAGCCCAGAAGAGGGTCTGATTGCTTTTTTTATGTGTTTTAGTAAATTGTTTTGGGGGTCAGACTAAAGCACAACAAGCCACTTCTCTTTCTTTTTTAATACCAGATGGACCTGAAACTTTGTTGAAGTTTGCTTTTAAACTTAACTTGTTTTTACCATTTTAATTTACAGAGCAGCCCTCTACTCTCTCCTTGCTCTTTCTTTCTTTGTGTGGATGTAAAGGATTATGCCTTTGCAAGTGTGTTTAAAGATGACAATATAGATCCTTTACTTTCTTCTCTGACTGAATGTACTTATGTTTCTATATGGGTATGTATGTTTACATGTGGACAGTATACATCATGTTGTAGAGTTAGAACGCTAGTCTGGACTTGGTTGTCTGGGAGAATTGATACACAATGAGACAATCTGCAGCTCGTCCTCATTTTTCCTCCTTGTTTTTCAGCCCAGCCTCTCCCTGAACTGCCCTCTCTTCGGGAGAGGAGAGCGTACCAGCCGGTTGTCATCCAGCAGCACCTGTCTCTGTGGGACAGTCTGCATTTCTCTGACAAGGTAAGCTGCAGACGCACGGAGAGTGCCAACATTCGAGGTTCCCAAAATAATAAACATCATCTGCAAAGCTTTGTTCAAGTCTTTTGACAGACAACAGTAATACATAAATGATACACAGCAAATAATCAAAGAAGCTCAAAGAAAGTTTGCTTGTTAATTATGTGCATGTGCAGCCAGTTGTTGTTTTGGCACTGCTGTCAAATGCACTCCAAAAGCACTCGCATTGCATCTGCCTCCTCAACTTAGTGCCACAACTTACCCTGTCATTAGACTGCACCAGCACAGATAATCACCACGCTCTTACGCCCATGGACTTCGATTGTCTCTGCAGGTTTATCCTTGAAAAACATTTGAATAAGCGATTTTATGCAAGATGTATCGCTGCTCCTTACTTATACATAATTCCATGTGATTACCTCTAAGAAAGCACCGCTGTGGCACTCCTGTGTCTCTGTTGAGTGGAGCAGCTTTTGAATAGTATCCTGTGATCAAACGCTGTCATATGGGATGTAACCTGCAGTGTCCACTGAACATCCTGCAGGATTTCACCTGGTCTCTCCAAATGATCACTAGATAAATCACTAGATTTACAGTAGCATATGTTCTAGGCTATTCTATGTAGAGCTATGTGAAAAGTGAGAGACAATCATCCGTCACAAGCTTGTTTTTCTGGACTGATAGAAAAAGTAGAGAAGGGAGGCACACTAGCAAAACTTAATGAACTTCTGATGAGGTGCCCCTGAGCAAGACAGTCTCTCCGAACTGTACAAGGGGTCTGCTTGAGGACCAGCAGCGATCAACAGTGTGCAGCTTTATGACTTGTTGTGCAATACAAACCTTTCCCCTCTTTACCAAACAGGAAAAAAAAATTGGTTAGATAAGCCTTGCTCTGAGGATGTCACTGATCACCTTCATGTCCACCAGTCTAGTGTAGCCATTTACACTGTGCTTTTGGGTTGCATTTATATTTCCAAACAGATGTAGCTCGCCTGGCGGTTGCTTACAACATTAATTATTCACTCCCCGTCGCAATAATTTGCTTCCCTCTGAGACGACAATTGCTTTGCCCCTGACCAGCCTCACGCCCTTGTTTAAAAAAAAAAAAAGAGGAGCATTTTCTCTTCGGCGGCTTCAGAGAGACTGAGTGGGATGTCTGAGTTTGATATTGTATCTGTGCATTTGGAGGTAGGTGGTTAATCGTGTCATAGCAGGGAGTGTTTATTGTCTTGTGAAGAGGGCATAATGCACTTCCCAAGGGGGGGTGCAGAGGAACGTTGCTGAATAAAAGAATTGCTCCGAAGCAGACAGGAAAGCTTCATTAGCTTTGATAAATCATCACTTTGGGGCGAAGCCATCTTGCGAGTGGGAGATTGTGCAGCGTGAATCGTAAGATCCCATCTGTTTTTTTTTTTTTCACTTTAAATACAGCAAACGCTGTGCAACCATTTCAAAAAGCATCTCTAAAGATACACATCTTCACAGCTTACTCAAACAAAAGCTTGTTTAAAAGCTGCTCTCATGTGATGTCTGTCTCAAGCTTTTCATATGCATTTCTTTTTTCAGCCTATTAAGTCAGAGAGGCCGGTGAACATGGAGAATCTCCCCGTCAACAATAATAACGGTCAGTCCTACGGCTACACGCTGTACGAGACCGCCATCACCAGTGGAGGGACCCTCAACTCGAAGAACAGCATCAGAGACAGAGCACTGGTGAGGACAGAGAGACACACGCCGACACTCGCATTAACACTTCTCTCTTTGTGGGAACATTTCGAAAGCTGTAATGTGCTTGTTAGAAATCGCACCTCCGATCAGTGTACTTGTGGAGTACAATTAACGAGCTCAGGCTGCGACCAGTTGCTCTGCCGTCAGTGTGACCGCTGTGTGGAGCCTGCAGCTCTCAGAAGTTGACGGTCAAAACTTTGGGTGACAGACAAAAAAACATTTTTCTTTTCCTTCCCAGGTTTTTGTAGACAAACATTTTGTCGGTGTGCTGGACTATAAGACAAAAGAACTCGCTCTCCCTGATGGGAAGGTACCTTTGTTTGTGTGTGTGTGTGTGTGTGTGTGTGTGTCTCCTTCCCTGTGTAGTTTAGTTCTTGTCTGCTTTTAGCTTCTTTCAGATGGATAAAGTTGTTAATATTTAACAACACGCAGCATGCTGAAGCTTCAGGGGATTGTGATAGATGTTTTTTGGCAGCAAGGTCCCAGCGTTAAGCCAACAGCAAGCCCTTCAAACTGCAGTTTATCTGAACAAATTTGAATACTTAACTCCAACATTCAACGGGAAAAGGCAGCCTTGATGAAGCACTAAAACCAGATCAGGATTTTTTGTTTAATTCTTCCCATTAAGGAATACAAGCTCTATGTCATTAATGCCTCTCATGTTTTATGCATTTTTCCACTGAAGGGAAAAAGAACTCTGAGTTTACTGGTGGAGAACTATGGAAGAGTGAATTACGGGAAAACGCTGGATGAGCAGCGCAAAGGTACAAATTGTTCCGTAAACTGACGGCTTTGTAGATGTCTTTCTGGATGATCCCCTTCATTAGAGAGCTTGAAAGAACCTAATTAAGAGTGTCTTCAGATCCAAAAGAAAACTTAAAACAGCTTTGAGTCTCTTTTCAGGTCTTGTTGGAGATATCGAGTTTAACGGGCGCGTCCTCCGAGGGTTCATTATTCATAGTCTGAGTATGAAGCCAGGCTTTGTAAACAGGTTTGTGTCTCTCAATTATTATCTGGTTACCCTCCATGTTTGTGTTTCTCCGTCATTACACCTGCCTGCTCCTGATTCAATCCAGCTGATTATCCCCCCTCCTCCACATGACTACAACACCGCTCTCAGTTCAGCATCTCATGTAAAACATCAATAACATAACACAACATAAATCGTGAGCGCCGCAGCGGGTAGATCACATGGCTGCCGTCCGTCAAGACCTGTGCCGTTATCAGTGTTCAACATGATGGAGAACCTTCCAGCTTAAATTGAAGTGGCTGGGGCAAACTTCTGCATCACTAACCCTAACCCACACATGAAACCAGTTTAATTTCAGTTGGCAACGTGTGTCTGGCAGCTGCAGTGTAAAATTTTAAGGCAATCAAAGTGTCATGTCTGAACCTTCAACAACTATGTACCACTAAAATGTATTTTTGACAGGCTTGTTTAATCAGTACAGAGACACTGGCTTATTACGGCTGACCACAGAAACCTTGTTAGAAAGCTTGTGTGCAGAGCCTACACACACAAATGCATCAGCAGCTAACAAGCACAGAACGTAGGCTGCTGAGTGATTTACATTCAGACAGGTTGAGATATGTCGGACGCGGCGGGGGGGGAGTGCATTAGATGCAAAATGTCTTTGGCAAACTGTTAAACAGGGTGGGGGACCCCGTGATGTGGCACTAATCCCATAATAGTCATTAGGTCTGGTGATTTCTCTACAGCAGCCAGCCATTAGAATATCATTTTGCAGGACCCAGCGCTCCCCAAGGTGCAAATGCATTTCCCCTCGCGATGCCTAACTATTACAGGATTATGATGCCTTCCCGTGCATCGCTAATCACGTGCAAGATTAGTATCATTAACAGCAGATTGAAGTCAAACATCCTCCACAGCAGTTCCCAATTGCTTGCTCTTTGTTGATGCTTTTATTCTCTAGTTGTCTTGTATTGATTAGATGACCTTTAACTATTTGTTGCACAGAATCATGGGGCTCGGGGTCACAAGGATTAGCGGACCCTTTAGTGTGTTTAAAGGTTTGTGTTTGTGCTTAGTGAAATATCTATGATATATTATCAAGCCATTTTCGGGTCTCTCTTCATCCAGTGAAAAATTGCAATTTCTTTACCTCTGCACCATCCTGGAAATGTCATGGCCTGAAGCCCTGTATGAAGGAACGCTAAAAATGCATAACCAAGGAAGGAATTTTGGTATTATATCATGACAACCTTTCAAATTTACTCAGAGGCAAAATGTAACCTATAGCCAAAACAAAGATAGCAATTCTGAATATTTCCCCCCGGCATCCACGTCCAAACTTTCACTTGACATTTACTGTAGGCATATGAATAGGAATGACATGATACACTGTATCTAAAAAATACATAACATGACTGATATTTGTGCTTTTGTGCTATGGAATATGCAGTATTGTTAAAAGTGTGATGTGTTGGACGGTGAGCAAAATGAAAATCATTCTCCTCTTCACAGAATCGAGAGTTTGGGCCACTGGACGTCAATGCGTCAGCGGCCGTCCTTCCCAGGCTTTTTCCAGGCCCGGCTCTACGTGAACAGTTTCCCCAAGGACACCTTCATCAAGCTCCCTGTGAGGACAAACCCAGCACAGCAGCGCCACAAACCACAGTCACACACTGACATTACGTTTATTCAATACCTCTTTTACAGAAAATGGAACATACTTTAAAAAGATAGGATTTGTAAAGGGCTGTGTTATTGGATAACATTACAGTACATTGACTACATTGGTGTTTGAGCTTTTCCATCCACCCTCCCATAGATTCACAATGGAAATGAAAGTTTAAAAAGATCAGGGCAGGACATTTATTACACCAGATATGAATGTCAGGTTTTACTTCCTCCCCTTTTAACAGAAATCAAGCTGTCGGTACTTTTATAGATAACGGCCGAGCTCTGTAAAACGCACATTGTTTTTGGTGAGTTATTATTAACTGAGCTTCGGCCAGACAATTTTAGGAGAGCAGGATGAGATACTTATTCATTCAGTTCTGGTCCAGGATGCCGTCTGCCGCACATGGACGTGGGAATCTCCCCTTTGCACATCTGAGAAGAATTTTGACACCTGAAATTCAGATTCAGTGTGAATTTGTTGCATTGGCTTAACATACACTATCATTACTAATCTTACGTCCATCAGAAAGACTGAAATATCACAACAGATGTTCATTTGATCATTATTCTGACTATTTTTCTTTTTTCATACTTTTCAAACATTTCAAACTTCTGCAAAATATTTTTTACTTTTAAAAGTGTTGCGAGAAAAAGCACTTTGAGAAGCTTTGCTGAATGCTATTGATCTGTATTTAATTCATTCTGGTACTGAGAAGCCAGAACATCTTATAAGGAAACGATCTTTTTTAATTCAACATAATGTTGACTTAGTCACTGATTGAATAATTCAAGCCTTCATTAACAACAACCCAGGATGCATCGAGCAAAAGATGCTAATCATATCTAAAGAAAGGCTCGCCTTGTGTTGGTAGCCCAGCCCAGCGTTTAATTGGTCACTGGTTGTCTTCACAGGGCTGGGGCAAAGGTGTTGTGTTTATCAATGGCAGGAATCTCGGGCGCTACTGGTCCATCGGTCCTCAGCAAACGCTCTACGTCCCTGGACCCTGGCTGCACAGGGGGGACAACCAGGTGCTGTATTTCTGTCTTATCTACCACCCACCACTCAGGAGAAAGCTTTATCAGTTATAGTGATGTGTGGTTTGGACAGGCCACGGCCACGGAAAAATCTTTTTGTGTGTAAAGTACATGGTCACATTTAAAAAAGTTTAAAAAAGTCACTAACCTCTGAACTTTCCCAGCACTCCTTGCACGTGTGTCTGTATAGGCCACACATGGACCAGCATTTAATTTTTAGCAGTTTCATCCATTTTTGGCTGCAGTCAGTACATGACATGACAATGACTTGTTTTATTGGCTTATTATATGACTTGTTATTTCTACAAAATGTATGAGTACAAAGAAAAATGTCTTAAATACCAAACCAACGATCCAAAACCTCCCAAAACAGGGAGGAGCTTAATATATTATCTATTGATAAATATGACGATTGATTGATAAAAAAAATTTTGATTTACAGTTATCAAAAATAACTGCTTTTTTCATTTACTACTCTTTCACTAATGAGTTTTGTATGTAGTTATGTTTTAAAACTTGAGTGAATCCTCCTTAATTGGCAGGGAAGTCGCCCACAGGTGGCACTAGTAACATGACTAATAAAAATGTTGTCACAAGTCGCATGAAATTTTGCTCAATTCGTTCATCAAAATCCACGTCCTGATGTCCTCAGGTGTCCGGTATTCTCATAAAAACAAACACCAGTGTCTGTCACATCTGTTTGGATGCAGATCCACATACAAATTAAAAACCAAGCTTCTCTTCACCTCCACTAATACTACAGAGTAAAAGCACTTTGCAGGTCAACAGTTACAGTATACAGCTAATCATATTCATCACCCTGTGACTTTGATGCTGTTAAACTTTATGGAAAAAGGCTACAACTGTATCTTTGTCTTTCTCCTACTTGCCTTTCCCAACTTTTCCTTCCTGTCAGTTGGCAGTATATCGATGTTCGCGCTCAGCCACCCACTCTCACCGCCCTTTGGTGACCTCAGCTAAGCTGTCTTTTTTTTTTTTTTCTTTATCACAGGTCATTGTGTTTGAGGAGCAGGAAACAGATGGTAAGATTCAGTTTGCCAGCAACCCCGATTATGGCATGCCGGTCGATGTCCAGTGAGGCCAGGGTTGATGGGGAGAGGAGGATGATGGGAGCGTAGCCGTAGCCGGGGAAGACATGACCGAGGTGGACGCGATGAGGTTCGTCCTCTCGGGCACTGAGGCCCGGCAGCACTCAAAAGTGACACTCGATGGTGAACGGGACATTTTGTGCTTGATCAGGAGATGCTGAGATGGTGATCAAGACTAATTTTTTCATTTTGTGACTATTTATGACACTCTTTTGAATCTGTTTAATTCAATTTAGCAGCTGTATCATTAACCTGCACTCATAAACTGCATAATTGGAGTCCCAAGAAGTGTGACAGAGAACGATCTTGATTATAATAAAGTGTTATAAAATCTCTTCCTCTCTCAGACTGAATTCATAAATTACAGGCTGGCTAGAAAGAACATTGAATAAAGGCTGCCTTGACCTCTGTGTCAGTCGCCAAGGAAGCCTGTGAGCTGCTTTATTTATCCTGCACGCTGAGTGTGTGTTTGATATAAGGGTTGCTTTTCAAATTTACCTTCTTCTGATATGCCGCGAGCTCCTGCAGAGAAGTCGAGATCGCAAGCTGTGTTTGAGGATCATTTTTTTTGAAAACTCATCTGTTGTGTGCTAACCGGCTTGCGTACCATCACAGCTTATTTCCCTCAAAGGCCGGTGCCACAGTGACGTTCTGCTGTCGCATAAGAAGACCAAATGGTGCCGTACGAGCTAATAAAGACAGTTGATACCAGGTTTCCCGTGGTGCTGCAATCCCGGACCCACTTCCACCGGATGTTTAACGGACAAGTTAAACTTAATCTGGTGCATTTAAGTGGAGATCTGTGTCACTAAATTGAAATGGGTTTCTCCACACAGATGCAACTGCATTTTGTAGGCTAACTTTAAAAAATAAGTTAACAAATGTATGTTTTAAGTCACAATGAGACATTAAAACATTTGACCTGAAAACTGATGGAATACTAATTAATTTAAACTGTTAAGACTTTAAATAATATTTGATTCAAATTATGAAAAACACTGACGTTAGACTAAAAGACACTGGATAGGTTAAAGTAAATGGATCTTATTCGGCATGAATTCTTGAGCACATTTATGGAAATAATTAAAGTCTACATAAATAATTCAAGTATGAAGCTTGAAAAAAGTTTGTCTCTTTAAATAGTTTTCATTTTGTGTTGTCAATACAACTGATTCACACGTTAACCTGACGATATTTTTATTAACTTATGACGTAGCTGGTAAATTAAGCTGTTTCAGAAGCACTTGACCCAGAAACAAGAGAAGTAATTATCCTGCTGTAGCAACCCAATCCACTCAAAGACTCCACTCTTCATGCACGCCGTCATCTCGGCACAGAAACACACAGCGGCACAACGCACACAGTGTAAAGACACGACACTCCAGCACGGGTGAGCTTCTTCTCAGTTATTTATTTCTCTTGATTCAACTAACATCTTTCTCTGAGACAGAATCGCTGTGGCAAATAAACAACCTTAAGAGTCACATGCATAAAATGTGAATCACATGAGGCTGGAAGATGACGGTGGAGATGAGGGAAAGGTAGGACTTGTGTGTAAAGTGTATTGTGCCTTAGAGAAGCCCTCCGAGGGTGATGCTCATTAACTGACATTAAATACAGAACAGCCTGCACTGCTAAAGTCGATGTATAGGTAGGTTGGTTCTAGTACACTACTTCCTTGTGAGTATTGGATATTGCTTCATACATCATCTGGTGGGGTCCGCAGAAGAGCTTCAAAGCGAGACGTCGGACAAAGGTGTCACGACATCACTGTGGAGGTGAAGCCCTTCTTCAGCTGTTCTGCTGCTTCAGGACGCTCCGCGGATACCATAGTCAACATATGCAGGGTGGGAGAGGGAATTTAGTTTAACTTGAAAAGCAAGTGATACGCAACACACTCAATTTCAGGAAAGCTTGGCACAGTGGAAACAAGTTCTGCTGCTTTTTAAAGAAAAGTGTCCAAATTGTACTAAATTATACTGGATTTTTTTCCACATTTTGACTTAGTTTCAGTGCTTAAAACGTTTCACATAGACTAAACGCAGATAATAACCACTCAAGTAGGATTTAGATCAACAGCAATACTATAAAAAGATGGCGCGTGTGCCCGCCCGTTGGCAGCACAAACGTATTATTGATCCTGATGATGCGGATCCACGCGTGATTCACCGGATGTGCGCATGCTCTTTCTGGAAAGCGGAGAACACATTTGAGGGCAAACACTGATGGAATTCAATTGCACATCTGCCAAATAAATACATAAATAAATATATTAAATTTGATTTCATTCTTTTTTTTTTTCATAAGGACGAAGAACAGAACGGATCCAAAGACGGTCTCCATGGCCGATCCCTGTGCGGCATGATATCATGTGGTCAATGAAAAGAGCCGGTTTTGATGAGAGATACAAAAACAGCCGTTGTCTGAATGTGCATCTTATCATATTCCAAGTGAGACACGTAATAACACACTTTCTCTGGCTGGTGAGCCCGAGAGGCCGTAACGTCTCTGTAAGTTTTCGTACTGCAGCAGTGTATTTTGGGTTGTGTGTGTTGAAAAAGAGGGTGTGGGGAGGGGTGATATAATCTGGCAACAGCACAGAGACTCAGTGTTTGAATTATCGCCAGCTACTTCTGCCGGGCAATGTTAGATAAGAACCAGTGCGTGTGTGTGTTGTGTGTTTATCGAGCAGAGGAGAGATCCTATTATATGAGGTGTAGAATAACTTTGTTACCGTGTTCTGCCATGTCGTCGACCATCAGCGGCGCAGCGGCTTCCCTTCTACTAACGTGCGACAGATGGAGGCTAACACACAAAGAAAAACCACGAGGCGTCGGCTCTTAATACTGAAGACGGCGTGCCGACGGTGCCTCTGAATCATTAGCAAAAATAAGCTTTTTTTGTGCTTTTCTTCAGCCATCTGCCAATCCAGAGTTGCATGTGTTACGTGATTTCACAAGTGGAAGTTTACTTCAAAAAAAAAAAAAAGAAAAGAATATTTGGGGCCCTGCACGAGTTATTTTAATCTATTATTCACGACTCACAACAGCTGTTCCGAGGTGAGCTGTATTGAAAGTCAGCAGATGCAGCCTGAGCGTCTAAATTTACGTCTCCTTCACTTCACAGTAAAAGTATAAAATATTCTTTTCGAGACATTCCCGGTAAAAACCGAAGTGATGGAGCTTCGACGCCGCTCTGCTCGAGGCTCTACCTGCACTCAGCTGACCCCTTTGTTAAGTGCTGGCTCCTGCACGCATGAAGGGGGACACATTAACTCACTAAAATGACACACCGCCCTCCCCCCACACCCACCCATCTTTTGCAAAAAGTGACACTGTCTCTGAAGCCTGCACAGCACCCGGATCGGTGCTTGTTACAAAGCAGGAGGAGCGAAACTGCCGATGTGCTATGACTCTTTTTCCATGTGTTGAGCCTTTGTCATGTGTCAGAAATTCATCCGGGGTTGTCGGGGGGTGGAGGAGGAGTTTTTTTTTCTTTTTTACATATAAATACAGTAATTACAATGCTTTTGTCAAAATGTCGTCGCTAATCCTCTGATTGTTCTCATTTGGAATCGCTATTTACACAAAGGAACGTCATTTGTGTGTTTTCTAAGTGCTAAGAGCAGTGTCGGGGGGTTCTGAATGTTCACGAGGACGTTTCAGCTCCACAAGGTGTACGTTTCAAACAGCAGTTTCTCCTCGAGTGTACAGGTGGCTTAGATGCAATGAGTTATAATGACACTATAAAATGAGCGATGGTAACCCAAGAGTAAATGTAGAGTCAGTAGTATTGAACTAGCAGGACAGGCGCTGGTGAAACACCCAAAAACAATTAAATTAAATTAAAGCAAACATTTCATAGTTATCAAAAGAACATTCCTTCCCTCGCCATGTTTGTGTTCGCTCAACAGAAAATCCACGTGAGACAAATCTTGTCCTCGGAGTCCTGTTTTTTCTTTTTTTTTCTCTTTTTTATCCGGGCCGTGTCCTTTAATCCAAGGTGCGGATCCAGACAGTGCGTTTAAATCCTTTGTTTGTTTGTCTGTTTTTTTTGTTTGTTTCTTTGAGGTGAAGGACACGCTTTAACCCGCATGTTTGGTTGAATCCGCCGGCTGTACGCTTCTCATATTGTGCTGTCTCTTTTGTCAGGTTGTCCTCAGCGGGGCTGCCGCAGCAGCACCGTGAAAGATGCTGAGGGAGGGGGGGCAGAGGGGGGGTCACGTCCGTCCGTGCCGACCTACCCCCGCCGGGCGCCCTCTAACGCCGCTTTCTCTGCGACGCCAGCGACAAAACGACGGCCGCCTCTCACGACGCTGTGCTTTTTTAATATGATACATTTGTACTGTTTTTAGTCCACTTGAAAAATGTCAAGTTCAGCCAAGAGGATTAAATCCCCCCTTCAAAGGCCCCCATTTTCTCTCTCTCTCTCTATCTTTTTTTTTTTGGGCTCATCCTCTTTTTCCTCTGATGGTTAAGACATGAGCGCTGGTTGCACTTATCAAGGGACTCCGCCATTTTCCTCCACCGCGGGTTCAAGGCCAGCCACCTGCAATGAAAAAGGATAAAGATGCGCTGAGACAGGGCGCTAAGCCTTAATTTAAGTTCAGTGAACTT
>JAOXYL010000059.1:19449283-19494011 GCA_028564955.1 Terapon puta
AATACAAATATAAGAATGACAAAAGGCCTTTGACGCTCACCCACAGTTAGAACTGGATCACGGCACCACTGGTGATGCGCAGCTGGGAAGACCGGCCTGCATACTGGACGGGGTGCGCCTCCACGTCACCTCAGCCGACCATTTCCTCTCCCTCTGCCGTGTCCACTCGCGCAGACAGGTGACTCTGAGTCCTGAAAAATAAGCCCTTTTCAGTGAATATGATTCAGTGATGACAGTTTGTGAGTGCTTCTCTCTTTGTATTTTCACAGCGTGTACCTTCATGTGCACCCCCCCCCCCCTCCACCCGCTTCTCTCACTCACACCAGCGTGAGACATTCAAGGACAGTCAGCCAGGTTTAAACATAGCAGTCTGAACGGGGTCTCAGAGTCAAATGCCTTACAGAGATTCTTGGCTACAGACGCCTCCGTAAGCAGCGTGGCTGTGTGACGTCTATTCATTATTTAACATCAAAGAGACAGAGAATGAGAATGCGGCTCAGCAAAAGTGTGTCAGTGTAAAGTAATGAACTCTAATTTGGATGCACATCACAGAGATTCACAGGAGGAATCCCTCCCCTCCGGTGATGTACCACCGCTGTGCTTTGCAGTGCTGTGCTTTGGCCTGTGCGTGAAACGGTTAATATATTGATAAGTGATTTTACTTCAGTGACTCCAATCTGAACTGCGCAGACACAAACCCTCTCCCTTTTTTAAAACGCCTAATGTGGAAACTGGAAGAGGGTTAGTCACAATTCCATTGCTTGCCAACAGTCTGGGGTGGGGGGTGGGGGGGATGTTACAAAAATAAACTGGCATCATGTCTTATTCAAATACATCTGAGGGAACGCTGCTTCTACAGAAGCTTATCCTTCACTCAGCCAGTGATGTCTGCACGCTGTATCAGCTCCAGAACTGGATGGCAGAGGACTGTATTTTTAGGGGCTTTGTAATAGACAATCATATAAACTGCAAATATGTAGGTTTTTTGGGGGGAGGAATGAACAGCGGGAGTCCCAGAATCATTTCACTGAAGCACACTGTTGTATAAAAAGGCAAATTGCCCATGACCCAGCATTGCAGTAGGGGGTGTTTGTGCTTGATGTGTGCAGAATTTCCAAAACAATCTATTTTCAGATTGCTCTCACTCATCGTCCAATTCCTCAACCTGAAGGATCACGCACCTGAGGGTCGACATCGTGCGGGGAAAAAGGAATAAAAGATGAGTACGTGGGAACGGTCTTCATGGGTTAGTGTAGCCTTTGCAGCGTTTGCTTTTTATGACAGCGACAAGCAAGCACACTGTGGTGACAAAAAAAACAAAACAACAGAAACTAAACATCAGCCATAGAAAGGCTTTACAATTGCTGCCAGGTACTGTCATGCATGCAAACTCAAAATGACAGTGTTGTCTCTCTGATTTCTGTACAACACTCCCGTCCTCTACGCACTGTGATGGCACTAAACAGAAGGAAACACAACACAATACAGTAACCTGCCAAAATCTCAGAGTCTCCAACAGGCCGCCGCACTGTCTCAGTGCTAAACAGTTTTGAAAGGAAAATGTTTGAAAAACAAAACAACGTGGCAAGTGCTGCCAGCTGGGGGGGAACTCATAATGCCAGTATGTACAGAATACACAGAACCTAAAATGCTTATTTAGAGATACGGACGCACTCATTAAAAGTCAGGATATCTTCCCTGGCACTGAGTTGTTTACGCATCTTGCCTGAGTTGGGCCAATCAAGATGAACTTCTTTTTGAAAGGGAGTTTTGAAATTAGCTTACTTATCTACTTTACATTTTTAGTTACTGGCACAGCTTTAGGGATGGTGGTGCATATATATTATATGTATATTTATATATATACACACACACACACATACACACATATAAGTTGTCACATGATAAATGTCAACCACACTGACACGTTTAAAAATGCATTTCGGTAATTGGACACAAGTGGACATGCAAAACACATAGCTGTTGACACTACTATCAATCATGTATCTCCAAGTTGTCCAGCCGACTGCTTGTGTTCGGATTTCGTTACTGCATACGACACCAAAGCCTCAGGACCCCACAAAAGATACGTTTGAACAGGGTCAATGTTTTAACAACAGTTGGATGTCATGAAAGTCGTTACAGAATCAGGTTGAACTGTGATAACTTGTGTAACTTATTGTCAAACTCACAAAACGATACTCCACCTCACATCTCTAACTGCTCCTAGACCTGCCTGTAATAAATCCCACTCTTTTTTTGTTATACTGATGAACAACTTCCTCCATCTCTGCTGGAGAGATGAACTGGCGGCGAAGCCTCCACACCGCGCAGGCACCCAGGTGGCCTGTTTGTGTCTGTGGCACCTGAACTGTGTGTGATGTGGCAAGAATGCGCGCCCGCGGGTTGCGGCAGCCAATGGCAGACAATGGAGCCTGACAGCCTTTCACATCAGCGCGAGTTAACCAGCTGTGAAGAGAACACCTGCCGCTGATTAATAAAGAATCACAGCAACAATGCCACGTGTGAAAATTGCTGTACTGATTGTTGAACTAACACCATTAACCCCCAAAAGGTGAGGCGGGGTGGGTTGAAACAATACATGTCTCTCGTGGGTTTGAGCGTGTCAGAGAAACAGGCACTGTGCGAGATAAAAAGGGAGAAAGATCTGGGCAGCAGTGCATCTCTCACTTGACAGAAGAACTCACTCTGTGCAAAACACGGGAGACTTTTTATCATCATTGATGGTGAAACACAAGTGAATTCGTGAATCCCTTTTCTCAGCCTGGTTTCTATTCCCATATTGTCACCATACAGGGCTTGTGCGCTTTTATTTCCTCAGATCTCGACATAGTCTTAATTCACAGCGTCCTGTATCTGACTTGTGGGAATACAAACTGGAAGCTCAACAACGTCCATATGTGAAATACAGAAACAGTCCTCTCAGTGACTTAAACATCTAAAATCAAACGCAAATCCAAAGTATTTCTGACCAGAGAAGCATCAACTTTAAACAATGCAGAACACACAGCACAGTATATACGTAACACCTCCAAGCTGTTCCGTGAGGACTCAAAGCGCCTCATTAAACTTTGAATCTTGTTTCATTTGCTTTGGAAAGTATTCTTTTATTCTTCAACAATAAACCTTCGGAGGATTCGTCAGGCAGCAACTGGAACAAAAAAAAAAAGCTCAAGTGACTCTTTGTGGGACAGTAAGTAAGATGTATTTATTTCATATTGTACGCAATAAAGATGGATTCTTGTCGCATGTGCCATGTTTCATTTGTTTAATTATGTTGGCCATGCTAATGAAGGCTTTGTTCATCCACTGAATGATGTCTTTTGCAACACTAGTTTTGACTAAAAAGAAAGATGACTTACAACCACATCTTACAGTCTTCTTTCAAAGTAATGTTCTCTGTTGCCATAAAAATATCTCAGTGGTTAAGTACGACTGAAGTTACCTACACCATGTGGCGACAACTGAGCGTAGTAAACATGTTGACGAACACCACAAGATGCCATTGACAGCACTTAGTGGAAAAAGCTTGCAAGAGGACACTGAGTTAAGATTTCCAGGGTAAATTCTTCTAATTGGCCAAAATTGAATTCTGCCTCTGAAAGCAGAGTCCCAGGCTGTATTTAGTTGAGCCTTTGTCACCACCGAAACAAGTTTATATGTGAAATTAAATGACCGTGTAATAGAATAATACATATCTCTTTATGAGCGTAACATTTGTATGACATTTTAAAGAGAAATCTTTAAATATGCTGAAAAGCACCGCTGTCATTTGGGCTATAAAATATTCTTTTAATAGGCACCGGACAGTAAACTTTGATAATTTATTACCCGCTCCCTCACACTGACAAGCATATCAGAGGCATCAGGTCAGCTCTGGCAGGCTCACACTCTCCCCCAATCTCTCTTCCCTCTCCCCTCTCTCCCGCAGATTTGTAAAGCTGAGTCTTCAAAGACGGAGCAGGGGCGAGTTTCCAAGTTTGTAATCGAGTCTGCCTCTGACTTCTGAGCTCTCTTGGCCCCGACCATCTCCTATTTCCCGAGGACCAATAATAACATCATCTTTTCCTTGCTTGCCTTGCCGTGGCATCATTTTGATGTACTCTCCAGTCGGCGGGGAAGAGAGGCTCTCCGGAGATAGTGTGTCCCGGTATGTCCAATCGCTCGCTTTCGTTTAGGAATTCATTGGTCTCTGACCAACTTGGTAAAGCCCGGAACAGTTTTCAGGGATGCCTGGGGACCCTTAGAAGACAAGTCGCTGCAATAGATCATTATTGATGTTACTGTCACCGCCCCAAAAACCCTGCTTCGCCTAGAGGTGTCATTAAAAGTGAATTTTGAATCTGAGGGTATTGATTCAAACAGGCTTAATTGCTTTTGAAGTACAGTAAGCCAGGAGCAGGTCATCTGTCTAGGTTACCTGCCATGCTTCGCCTCTCTCATAGTCCTGGTTTTGGACTTTAATGCACAACATAACATCATCACAGTGCTGAATAAATGTGCCAAACGTGTTTGGCTTTGGTGACACAGGTGCATTATGACAAATAAACCGAGAACTAACAATGTTACCCACTTAAATGCCTCAATGCAAGGCAATGCTGGATAAGTGGAATAGTATACATGCCTTTATAGGCAGAGACTGCATCTGTGAGTGATCAAAACAGGACTAAAGACTTTTCTTTACATTATACTGCCTTGTATGTGAATATGTATGTAAGAAACTCGGCGTAATACTTACAGTAGTACATCAGTATATCCAATAGCTCAGTTTTACATATAGGCTCAATTTATTGGTTTCATTTCCACTCAGAAAGAGAAGCTGTCAATTATAATGGACGGAAAAACAATTAGAGACTGCCTCAACGGTGCAGTCGAGAACAATCTTCTGCTTTAAAGAACGAGGCGCACTGAGGCAGCCTGAATCTTTCTGTCTTTTTCTCACAAACCAATTAAACTCATTTGTGGGCAGAGGGGGAATTGATGACATACTGTACGGTGTTAATTTGAAATCTTGAGCAGAGTTGGCAATTATTTCGCTTTTCAAAGTGCGAACGAGAGTGCTTAAAGTTCTTGGAATTAAAACCAGCATAAAACCCCATCAAGGGTCTCCATGTGACTTTCCTCCGCATGAATTATACAGACGAGAAGATCCTCCTCGCTCGCGCTCGCCACAAACGCCATATTCTCGGCCTGGGTTCAGCGAAAGGTCGCATTTGCGCTAGTTTTGTGTTACTTGCCCCATCAATCCAATTCACACCTGCCATGGAGCGAGTCCCCTCCAAATCTGATCCCCTCCTCATGCATCGAGTCAAGCTATTAATAGCCATGCAGGGAAAGCGGCTACTGTACGTATACCGTGGCTGTCTATGAGAGGAGAGACAGCTATGTTGTTTACGATCATGTCATCTTCTTACGATTATTTTCAGATAATTGGCAAGTTGAACAGACAATGGCTGATCATTTATGTAGTGATTAGTAATCACACACTGTCTAATATGTGATTAACATACAGTGGGTAAAGTATAACACACGCCAACCTTTAATCTGCCAGTAGTTAGCCCAATCACTGCAAAGGCTGTCTGATGCAAAAATTAGCCAAAGAGTGTGGCAGCAAGTGCTCTTCCTCATGCTTGATTTAGATGAGGCTGGCTGTTTCATTTTCAGGAAAACTTGAATTACCCATTAGCTGTGAGCGTTGGGCCTGATTGATGGCCCCAGTCCACGCCTGGATCGGGCTGCCTCAGCAATGATAAAAGATTTAAGAGCAGCAACCTTCAGGCAGGTTCTCCTCTGCTGATAACTGCGGGGGATAGCCTAGCGCAGTCTGCCCTTAACTTATCCTGACTAATTTATAGTTTGGCTCACCCAGGGCACATTTTCAATGCTGAACCCGGGAGCACGCTGCAGCCTCTCACAGCTGGCTGAGCGGGCCTGAGGAGCCCTGTCAGGATCACGGGGGCCGCCGCCAAGACCTGGGCCTGCCATGTCGGGTCAGCGCAGCTCAGCTCTGATCAGAATGGAGTCAAGGGAGATGTCGTCCCGGGCAGACCACAAGGAGGGATGGGAGTAATATCAGCGCTGCTTCACAGTCTGTCAAAGTAAGTAAGTAAGTCAAAGAGAACAGACACTGGAGCACCAAAGTAACGCTCATTTATTGGACCTACTAAAAATATGCGCTCCATCCAAGAACTATCTCAAGCTTGTACTTTTGCAAGTTTAATCTACAGTTTCAGGAGATGCTCTTTTTTGGTCTCTGCCACAGAGTTATGAGAGGACTAGTACCACTCCTATGTCTCTAAGAGTGGCTTAGCTTAGTACAAAGACTGGAAATGGGGCTAGCTAGCCTGACTTTGACCAAAGGAAACAAACCCGTCCACCATCACCTCTGTAACTCTCCATTAATGTCAGCTATATGTTTGTCATTCTCGGCTGTAAGCAGTAACTTCTCCACTTGTTGCCAGGCAACTGATCCTGAGAGGAAGTAGCCACCACGCTCCCTGTAAAACGGTGAATTGTCATTTCTATATTTGGGTGTGATGAACAAAATTGTATTAAACGTGTTAATTAGCTTCAGAAGTGCTGGTGGGCAGATTTAGTTCGCTTTGAACTGGTGCTGTCACTTTAAAAAGAAATCAAGTTCAAACGAAACTAAAAAGAAACGTCATTTTTCGAATATATTCAAATTTGAATATTTAACCCCCCCCTCACCTGCACAGACACACACTCAAATCTCAGCCACGCCACAATACACCACAACACAGCAATTACTTTCGTTCAATCGGCTTTTTTATTAATTATAAATCCTGTAAAACATTTTTTAAAATATTTTTACGAACTGTTAAAAAAAACCCTGTGAACCAAACATATATCGCAGATAACGCTTCGACAGCTTTGTAGCAAGGTTAAACAGAACAACATTCAAACTTTACTACCCGAATCACTTCCTGATATTATTTGCAAGAAACACGAGTTTATCAACGTGATCAGGATCAATTCTTTTGTTCACATTATCGCCTGCCGACGGTGACGCTGCTTTGCTAGTCTGTCTCAGCGGGATGTAAGCTAGCAGGTGAGCCCGTAGATTTGTTGCTGTGGAACGGTATGAGCCGTATTTTTGTCCGTGACTTTACCATTCACCATTTAAATCTAAAATACTTCCACATGCTGCTTCTCGAGTGTGTTGGCGTCGTGACTGTTCGCCCAGGGCAGCTAAGCTCATTAATTTGATACATTTAGCAAACATCAAGTTATCTTTACGTTCCTAACCTTTACCGTGGAGAGGTCATAGGTCAAGAGGGCCCATATAATAGGTCAATATGATAGTAGCTCGACCAGAAAACTACTTCAAATGGTCTGATGTGCTTAAGGAGATTAAAGCCGACATTTCGAGTGGGTGATTACAATTCAAATACGAACTTTTCACTCCTCGTTCGAACCCATGTTCGAATATCGAACAAAAACTGACAACCTTACTTACCACTACTAGCCTAGTACTGGCTAACTGTCTATACGCTAAGGTGAGCGAGGTCTATTAGCATCGACTGGTCTCCAAAGCTACTTTTTAATTTGCCCTGTAGCTACAATTAATCACATATTCATAGTTTAGAGATTTCTTACTGCTGCCAATAATGGTTTGGCTACACTGTAAATGAGAAAATATCACTGGATCCTTTGTGTGCCATCAACATGACAAGTAATATCAATGATGGGGAGGAGGCTTTTGTTGAAAATGACGAAAAATCAATACAATACAACCTTTGGAGAGTCTACAGGAATGATTCATGAACGTGTGTGAATCTCATTAAAATCTGTTTCAGTGTACAGGGCATTGATTTCAAGCGCATGTGACATGTCTCGCACTGTGAACAGGCTTATTACGCCTCAGCATAAGGTCAAAAGTTGGCAGAGGGAGCTCCCAGATTCATTAGCTAATTAAAGCCTGCTTCCTGAGTGGGAGTTTAGGTGTTCGACTCTTTACTGTGTCTGCTGGCTCTCAGACTTCAACATGCGAGCTCTGCTGAGTGTCTGAGTTCCTTAATGAGGGTTAGACCATGGATTTCTACGATGAAAGAACCCCCAGTGTCGAAGTCCCCCAATTATATGCCGTTGTGGAGGGAAAATATATATAATTATGAATCTGATCATCGCTAATTAAACCTAGGGGATTTGATCAGTGACAGCGTAGCCGGGAGTTTGTTTGGGCAGGCAAATAAATGGGGTAAATGGAGGGGGGGGGGGCTTTCCTTAAGGAGAGTCTTTGTTAAGACAACAAACTGTTTGTCTGACAATGGATCGGAATTGTTAGGCATCTTTTTTTTTTAATCACAATCTAGTCAATTTTATGAATGAGAAACATTGAATGCTTGTCCTGATCTGCATCAGCCACAGAGTGGGAGAGCTGAGATTTAAAAGTTGAAACTGATGATATGAAAAATGACATACGGGAACACCAGTAGCCTCAGGTGGGAGAGACAAGCCGGTGGGGGAAAAAATGGAGGGGCGCTTCGTGACCAACATGACAAAACTGTGCGTCTCTTAGGTGTCGTGTGTGTGTGTGTGTGTGTGTGTGTCGCAGCGTGGCGCTGCCGTGTGTTTGAGTCTGAGCCGGGGAGGTGCTGGAGGGCGTCACGCGTGCTCAGCTTAAACCTTCCCCAGGATAAGTAGAGGTTAGAGGGACACGTCTGATGTGGAGGCAGATGAACTTGGCACATAACAATTATGGACTCAACACAGCTGCCAGTTTGCTCATGTCCATCTCGGCTGTTTTCTTAATTACATAATTAGTCAGAGTGTTGGTATATGTGATGTCCCTCTGTGACACGCTGTCATTAGCTTTGAACCTGCCAGTAAAACACAGCCCCCCTGGAGACAGCTAATTCGTGGTGGAGACTCATTTAATAGCTTTGGTAATTAGCGAATACATCATCATTATTATTAATAATAATATTATCTTTATTTCCCATACTTATTGCATGTGTGAGTCATTCCATTTGCTGATGCCTTATGCAGTGTTTTTGTGGACACAGTGATATCCGTAAAGCCCATTACCTTATGTGTCACAGATGATTTTTGCACCCATGTGTTGACACATTAAGGGCTGTAATCCAAACAGTGAGATAAAACAGACAAGCAGTGGCAAATAAAAATAGTTTTTGCTTATACGTCGGCATCCCTTTCCTGCTAGTGCCAGATGAAAATGTAATCATATCACGTTGTGCCGTATATGAAAAAACGTATTAGTGGCAGCGGTCTCAACATGCCAAGTCATTTCACGTTATTATTCCAAGTTCCATATTAAAGCAGTTTAGCACACGTGCGCCGTCTTTCACACAAAGGGTATTTCCACCGTAAAAGCACTGACATTTAAAGATCTCTGGTAAAATGTCAAATAAGTGATGATGTTGAATGCAGGCCTAATGAAGTGGCAAGTCAGCACAGTTTCCAGCTCAATGTAAAAACAAGGCACCTTTGACATTTCAACCCGAGCTCCTCGCTTGGCCTTTCAAATCACTGCTTATCCCTTACTATTATTATTTGTCCTTCTGCTTTTGCTTGTATGCGGGTATGCAGAGTCGCATTCAAAGAGCAACCCGGGGGCACAGAAAGATGACACCGACAGAACAGTGTTGACACAGCGACTATGTGTCTGCTGATGCTACATTACAGAGGTGTCACTGACTCGACGGAGCAATGACTTTGCTGAGATAAAGAGCACGGCGGTGACTGACGGCGCGTCTTCGCTGTCCCCAAATCCGTGGGCAATTTTCAGCTTTCAGAAACACTGTGCAAACATCCGCGAAGAGTGATCGTCATTTATCATAGTACATTAAAAATAACGAAGGACAGGACTTCAAATATACCGAAAGCGAATCCAAAATGCAACTTTAAACACAGTGAACCGACATGTTCTTATTTAACAAGAGTGCAGTCAGCTTACACTTACACACGGCACGCTCAGTTCAACATGTTGGGAAATTTGCTTTTTGAGATTTCCGTGTGAAGCTTGACACCACTCTTGCACGTGGATGGTAAATATGAGGCTTGAGCCAGCAGCCAATTAGCTTAGCTTAGCACAAAGACTGGAAACAGCTGGCCCCATCCTGTACAAAGGTGAAAATATCCATCTCACAGCACCTCTATTAATTAATCTCACCAATTAACAATAATTTATTCATATAATCTCTCTTTCCTCTGGACAAAAACTGAAGTGAAGAAAGGACATGGTGTGGTTTTACAGGAGGTTGTGTGCAGGACTGTTTCTTCACTGGAGGCTGTAACTACCTGGAGTCTCACTTAAAAAGACTCCAGGTAGTAAACCGGGAGTCTCACTTAAGTGTTTAGTGATAAAAAATAGTCATACATGTTGCAGGGAATCTGGGAAGTAATTGTGTCTGGCAAATAAACTGATTTAAAGAGCTGTTTTAGATGTATGTTAGCTTGGCTAACTGGCTCATGAATCAGTATGTAGCTGTATCAGTCTTGTCAAGTCTCCACTAGAAAGCACCTTAGAGTATTTCCCGGATCTATTACTTTAAAATACCCTAAATTAGAGACATGTAGCTTTTCTACTATTTGAACTGATTTTTTTATTTGTCTCTCTGTCTGATCCACCTCTGCACTGCATCAGCCCTCTCCTATATTGTTTCGTTGGATTATACAACTGCAACGGCCACTATGATGGTCCCCTCAGTTTAGTTTTGACGCATGAGAGGTGAGTCATTTCTGCAGTGGCCAGTCCTGTGCCCATAGTGACACACACATACACTAACACAGTCAACCCACCAAAGCCAGCATGACTTCCCTCCCACCAAATGATGATCAATAGCCTGTGAGCTGAAGGAAACCCTTCTGTATGTGTTAGTGGCTGATCCATAGGACCCTGAGGAGGGGGTGGCTAGAGAGAAGCTGCAGTGGGTCAGCCGTGTATGTATGTAATGAGTCCCCTCGGGGCCGCCACATTATATGAGGAAATGGCTCCAATTAGGCCACACAGCTGTAGAGCTCACCGGAAGGGAGGCTTGTGCTGTAACAAAGTTAGTGGTGAGGTTGTGGATGGGGTGAGCTCCAATCAGGTGTTATCAGGGCTGCATTCAGTCTTGCTGTTCTTAGCGTGTTCCTTCTTGCTCTTCTTAAGCTTCGCTGATTGCACAAATCATAGGCTATTTTTCCCCACAGTTTAAGGGCCCATCATTTGGACAGTAAATGCTCCATACGGCGCCTCGTGCTTAAGCAACACCAATGCATACACATTTGAATAACATCTCAATCTGCCTGCAGATGATCATAATTATCACATTTCCAGCCTTGAGTGAAGCCTTGTTCTTTCACAAAACATTTATCACGTCCACTGTGCTGATGGGCAGATTAAAAGTCACTTCCTTGGTGGGTAACTACTGAAACTGACGTGCTTTTTATGGCCCCCTGAGAGGCGACACGTCATTGTGAGTTTGATGAATGCATCCCTGAAGTTTGACTGACCCCTCTGGCCCTTTGACCTTTCACGGAGTGCTGGGATTTCTAGACGGATGGATGGAGTATAAACATCCAGCAGGAGGAAAGGTCATCGGCTTAATGCGACCATTCATCTCGCTGTAATCATGTAATAATGCCAAATGTTTACTTGAATTATGTCCCTCATCATAGTTCTGGCTGTGTTTAAAATATTTTCCACTTCAATTTACAGTCCACTACATATATGAGAGGGTTTGGTTTTATTTCTAATGTTATTTCTTGTTGATCATTCTGTCACTTTCTTTATTCATCATCAGATGTTAAAATTTTGACATCAAACAAACCTCTCGTTTACTTTTTTGGCCACTGTTAGGCTTTCTGAGAAAAAAATAAAATCTCAAATGTGATAAATCATCTAGAAACAAAGCCAATGCTCTGGTGTTTCGACAGAAAACACCGTAACCTCTCTTGAAAATGTGCAAAGCAGACATTTAATGTAATTTGGAGTGGCCTTCGCTTCTCCTCTGTGCTCAATTTGTCTTGAGCATTTTTTTGGTGACGGAAGCCACCATTGTCCTCGCCGTCGCATTATGGAATGACCTCTGGTGGAGCATCGGAGAGGATTTCCACAGGCTTGCTATTGATTAGCCCCTAAGTCCAGCTCAGAATGACACACTGATTTTTATGCAGCTCTGAGTTGCGGCAGAACCGAGAACTCAGAACACACGGCACATCCCTGAGTTAAGACGCTAATCCTACGAGAAGAGGAAGCGGCTTCGTACAGCCTTCTCCTGCACGTTCGTGTGCGTGTGTTTGTTCCGTCATGGTCGGCAAGCGCACAACATTCGAGCGTCGCTGTTCATTATCACCCCCCTTCCTTGATCGTGTCCTATGATATAAAATCAGAGCGCGACTATTCATCTTCATCTCCTCATTTGTTTGTTCATTTGTTTGTTTCTTTGCTTGTGCAGCTGCGTGCAGCCTGTAGAAGCTGAAATGGGAATTTGACAAACTGGATAATAATGACGCGTCGCAGTGGAGGGTTTCAGGAAATTTTTCAAGATTACATTGATTGGTCCCAGCATGGGGGTGGTGGGGGAAGGTGGAGGGCACTACTATTACAGACCAAAACAAGGAGTTACTGATTGGCCCAGAGGCACGACCTGGGGGATGACTTGTTTGCTGCTGCCTGGAATACAAATCAGGAAACTATGTCACCATGATTCAGCATCACAAACCCTCCTCGAGATTTTAGGTGTCCTCCCCGGAAGAAAATAGACTTTGACTCCGGCTTAGATCGAAGTGACAGTCAGACACGAGATGTCTACATTTGGCCCATGTACTTCTTAAACAGGGCTCATTTGTTGTGAGTCTAGGGTTGGTTTTTTTTTAAAAAATAGTTTGATTTCTGGAGGGATTTGACAGCTTTAATGTGCAACACTTGCAGCACCAAACCAAAGCAACGGCAGAGCAGAGATAACGTGGCCACTTTAGCATCATTCAGGTTTGTGACACTTTCTCTGAGCTTTCCTACAGGTTACTGCCCTCTCAAATCGCTCGCACCACATGTTAGCAGATCACAAATTGGGACACACGTTTTGCTCGTTTGTCATCTGGAGCCACTGTTCAGCAGGTGTCAATAACTGTTACCATGGTAACTCGGGTCTGAGTTAAACCGGGAGGGTGGCTGGCTAATTTGTTAGCCTTGAATCAAGTCAGTCACCACTTTTGTTTGCTGAAGCTGCACCTTAGAAGCCAAAGCCGCCTTTCTCCAGCCGTAAATTTCACCTGTTTTGAGTTTGATGTTCCACTTGGCAGCGCAGATGTGTTTATACTTCATTACTCATAAAAATCACTCTCTGAATAAAACTGACAGGCCATTTTGCGCCACGCGGTTCTAAATGTGCTCATTTAAATATTTTACAGAGATGAGGCGCAGCGAGTTGTCGCCCGCTCCCCTCAGTTCGCTGACAGTGGACGGGACAGTGGTTTTCAGACCTAACCTGGTGAGACTAACTTTAATCCTGTGCACAAAGCTCTGATCGTGTGGAATAAAAGAAAAACTTTGTTCCTTCTCACTAACAGCAAACATCACACAGTGACCATATGCTGGGTGACAAAATAGATCAATAAAACGCCTCAAAGGGGTTTGTTGGGGCTGTGTAGCTGCAGGGCGAGACCGTGTAGTCCTCTTTTCTTCCCAACGGAGATGGTGCAAATCTGGGGGTTGTTTAGTTAAGGCTGTTGTCCTGTTAGCTGGTCCTAGCTGGGCTGACCCGCGTAATGACACACACTGGCACACTGATGTGGTATTTTAAGTTCTTTAAAAGCCTCCAGGGTGCACGTGTGCACGTGTGTGAGTGGAGGCGTTATATATTTGTCCACATTTGTTGTGCTTGTGGTTTCTTGTGCGCACATATGGCTGCGTGTTGCCTGTGCGTGGGCTTGAGCAGACAACTCAACACTCAACTTTCACAATTCCCCAGGACCTCGCTGAGTCCTAGTTATCTAATCTTGCAGCAGCTCACTGTGTGTAGGTACCATACAACGCTGCAGCCAGCTGGCTCGTGGATAAATCCCCAAAAAGTCTGGGAGACTGAACATCTTATTTGGGTCACATTGGTTTAGGTAGAATGGAGCGGTTGAGATGCTGAACTTTCAACGATCTGCTGTGCTCGTTTTGGCCTTTTGCGTGCTAAAAAAAAAAAAAAAAAATGTGTTTTTTTGTTTTGTTTTTTCGCCATGATCTTGGCATCCTGTTCTGTGTTTGTTACAGCTGCTGTGCCATACAACTCCTCTGTGAATGGTTTACACTCCGAAAAACCAGGTTGCTGTGCTCTGAATAATTCAGCGTTCGAGAGGGAAACGTTAAGAGACATTTCTCGTGATAACAATGAAATTGCAAACAGTTGCATCATGGCACAACGCTTTTTACTCCGTCTAACCTTACAATACCACATTATCCATGTCTGGGAAATCTGTGTCCTCACACACGTGTTCTACACTTTGCATCCCGGTTCAGAGCCGCTGCGAGCTGCTGTTGCACACTGCGCTTTCTGTAGCTCTTACAGTACTTAGAAATGTGTGGAATAACTTTCTTTGGACAAATTTTCTGTTTTGCATGTGTCAAAGGAAGTCACGGTTTTCTTCAGAAGTTTGCAATTAGTGTGCAGCTTCATTACAAGTTCAAAGGTCTGCCTTGGTTTAAAAACCATTTAGAAACGGTTGGCCGAGCACAAGAACTAAAAAGAACTAAAAAAACTCGTTCACAAAGCATTTTCATGGCAGCTGCTTTTTCACCACAAATTTCTAGGTCAGCCGTTTGTGCACTTGCTCGGCTTGTAAGCATTAATACAACAGAAAACTGCCAACGGGACAAATGTAATTGTAGTGTATGTGGAAGCACCAAGTAAATATTGATGCATTTAAGCGCTTCCTAAAACCACCAAATGTGAGCGTTATTATCTCTGAATTGCTCATTTCCCCTCCGTGTGAGTAATCACATACAATGACAGTGCGTCATGCTCGGAATTTCATCATTAATCTGAGAATGATTCAGCAAGCTAATGCCCGGAAATTGAAATGAGAAAACGTGGCCTGTGGAATTTCTGCAAAGCAGGTTTGTGTCATTACAGAACAAAGAGCTCGCGCAACAAAGGGGGCAGAAGAAGTGCTGCGAAGGGCTCACAGTAGTTTTCGTAGAGCGACAGTGATGAGCAGTGCCTTCCCTGCGTGCAGAGTAAAAAGCTCGCCCAATCACAGAGCTGAAACCAAGCCAGGCAGGGAGTTCAAGGATTGCCGAGTTTGCAGGCATACAGAGAAAATACAATGCATGCTTTTTTTTTGGGAAGGCGCCTTCTCTGTTAATAATTTATGTTCCAATTTCTTGTTCTACAAAAACCCTGGTCTCTGGCGTGTTTATCATCGAGGGCAGAGGAGGGACACGGGACGCTAGAACAGAACGGGAAATGCACTTACTGTTAATAACAATGCCTGGAGGTGGGATATTGAAAATGATGGTCTGTTCTAAATCGGCTCTGCAGCCGTGGGTCGGGATATACGTTACTGTGATCTATTCTAAACATAGACTGCGTTGTTCTGTATATGCTCGGCTCTTTAAACACTGCCGTAGCGCACCGCTGTTTGGGAGATTAGTCCGAATGCTGCAGTCATGATAAAGACTGAGGAAGATTAACACATAAAGTACAGTCACGGCTTTTCTTGGTACTGTATCACCAATAATTGCTGACTGCACTGTTTATTACCAGAGTCCAGATACTTTCAAACAGAGTCAATAGTTACATGAACAGCCAGTTAAATTGTGCCACGTGTTAAGAACTGTATCACAACTCTTAAATCACATGATCTTAAACAGTATTAGACCAGTCACCATCTATGGGGACCCAAAGTGCTGGAATTTAATTGAAGCAATATTATATAATGAAAAACAATTATACAAATGAATGCAAGAAACATATTTATCCATAAAATTGTGAAATATTACAACATTAAGAAATTAACTCAATATCATCATAAAACACATAATATACAAATAATTATGTTTCACCCTGTTTCTTTTCACAATAACAATTTTTATTGGAAGTAATTCTTAACTAATTTCAGTGCGGCAGGAACTAATGATTGTTTTCATGAGTGATTAATCTGCGATTTATTTAAATGAAATGATTCATAGTTTGGCCTATTAAACATAAAATAAAACTTGAAAACGACAAAGCGCGATTTGTTGGAGCCCAAATATGTTGGCAGTGGTGTTACAAAATGGAGAAGCGTCAAATTCTCACAAAAGCTACAGAAAACTTAATATAATTATAAAAATAATGAATTGACTATCAAAGGAGATTTAATTTTCTGCTGATCAGCTAATCAGTCAGTCAACTAATTAATCCAGTAGATTTAATTACTAGAAATCTCTTTTTCAAAAGTCAGATTTCATTTCAAAACACCAAACTCTTTCATGATTACACTAATTACATACTTAGGCCCCGATTCATCCCTGTAATGATTTAATTCATCTTTCACTTATGTATTTGGTTTTGAGCAGTTCTTGGTAGATTTTGGGTTACAGAATCTGAACACCCTCATCATCTGATATCATGAAAATTGAGATTTCAGCTGCAGTAATCATTTTGAATGTTTGCAACTTTATCTGTATGATTTCCATTTCGTGTTGTTCAGAGCGGAGGGGAACAAGGAGCGATGCTGTAGGTGTGTCTGACGGCCTTTGCTTCCCTGAACTCTCGCTCTCATCCCCTCTCTTTTTTCCGTAAAACTCTGCCTCTCTCTCACACACACACAATTTTATCCTCCCTCCCTTCTTATTCTAGTGTCCTCCTCTCTCTCCAGCTCATCTTCCATCCCTCTCTCTCACAGACTATTTCTCCCCGCCTCCTTTTTATTAACTTCCTTCTCCTCTCCGCCCCATCTCCAACCTCCCTTCTTTTTCCTCTCTAACTCCATTTATCTCTCGACCCCCTCTCTCTCTCTCTCTCTCTCTCTCTCTCCCTCTGTCTTTTTGACTGGCTCTCTCTGGGGGCGGATGTGTCTCTGTGGCCCTCTGCAGATCTGGAAAGGACATCCTCTCAGTTTAATTCAAGTCAACCCCGGTCTCCTGGTGCTCCAAGACGCAGCATGTGTGACAGCTCTACAGAGACAGCCAGAAGGAACAGACAAGTCTCATCTGCATATACGTACCACTGTGTGTTGTGTGTGTGGGAGTGTGTGTGACAGAGAGAGAGAGAGAGAGAGTGTGTGTTTCAGCCGGGCATCTTTCAACATTTCCCCACAGACTGAAAGAGTTAATTTCTCCCTGGCAGCAATCATGCCCATCCATAAATCTATGATCAGAGGCTGCCACGTTGATTAGTCAGTGCTAATTCGGCTCGCACCAATTAAAGGGGTTGGGAGTGCGATCTAAATGATTACATAACATATGCTATTTGCTCTAAGCTTGGTGGGGAGACTGTAAATAAAACCGCGATCGCGAGGATGTCGTGGAATCGCGCCTCCTCTCAAACGTCGACGCCGAGCAGTTTGCCTGGCAGCCATCCTGCCCAAAGTGAGGGCTGCCCGCGGACGCATCGCACGCAAGGGCGCATCAGGTGTTGCAATGTAGCTGAAACGTAACAAAAGCGGGTACCGAACAGCATCTCAAAGTGCGCCTTCAAACGGGGTAAGCAGTTGAATTGCCACCTCTAAAACTGAACTGCACATTAAAAGCTTCAAAAACGTAGGATTTATTGCAGGACTGTTGCGTCGGATTGCGTTTCTGCAATAAATCCTACGGCACTGCTGTTAATTCATCCGCCTACTCTGGTCACAGTGCATGCTGGGACGGACCGACCCTGCCACTTCCAAAATACACAGGTATTTAATAGCATATTTCTAAAGACCAGAAGGGCAGAAAAATGGTGGGAAAAAAAGAATATATGTGTGTTTGTGTATATACAAACATATACATATATGCTGGCATGCTTATAATGATAAGCTAATATGCTGATGCTAATCAGGTTTGATTACGATATTCATTGTTTGATTGCTAACATTAGCCAATTAGCATGCCAACAATAGCTAATAAGCATGCTAATGTGCACAAATTATCATTAAATACAAAGTTTAGCTGTGGTATATTCAACCAGTCTTCAGTAGCAAATCTCAGAACTGAGCAAATAAAAATTCAGGGGATCGCACCGGTCTGAACCTGTGAATATCCGTACAAACATTTGCCCATCACGTGATTCTGGAGCATCACCAGAGGAAAGGTCGGGGGGGTAGCTGGGGGTAAGTCGTCAGGAATCACCCTCTGTGGATTGCAGCTAGTCGCACTAAATGTGATCACCTGTATTTGGGATGTTCAAGTAAAGGCCAAGAAAGCTACATTTATCCTCCGGCGACTATGATTTCATCATCAACATCTGTTTTCTGCCACTTTTATTTCACTGATGTTTGAGAACAAAGGATCTAACAGTGTATACATCCCTCGTCTGAATATCGGGCTTTTAACATCGACCGGCACCGTTTTCCCAGGGCACCGTGCTGTATGTATGTCCTATAGATCTGTGTGCTAACCTGTCTTATTCCAGCCGTGTTTATTTGCACCGGGCATAAGGCAATATGAGACTATAAGGTTTTGATTCGCCTTTCCCTCGGCTTGCCGGCGAGAAATCGTGATATTTTCTTTGGCTGTGTGGAGACAACAGAGCCTACGAGCGATGTAACGGCCAGAGCTCTCGCGCTCTCTCCCTCTCTCTCTCCCCCCACCTCACTATCTCATCACCCGCTTGCCTCCACACCTTAAGATTGTTTCCTCGGCTTTGTCATCAGCAGCATCGGTTCTTGAGTTCTCGCACCTCCCCCCCCCATCCCCCGTCTTCCTCACCTCCCAGCCCTCTCCCTGATGCTCCCACGTGCTATCCCTACATATATTTCAACCTCTAATAATATCAGAGGCCAGGGGGGACAGGGGACAGCAGAGGTAAGTGGATGTGTCAGATCATTTTGCCTCTGTCCTCCAACCAATTCCTCCGCTGGATTTTCCCCCCGAGCGAGACGGAGAGCAGGGAGGCGTCGGCGAAAGAGTGAGACAGTCAGAGAGTAAGAAAGATGAGCGGGCGTGCGGAGGCATTATCACCTGCATCCTGCTTTTACCTTTAACCACCATCTTTGATGCTCAGAGAGTTTTAAATTTAGCTGGTCGGAAAGGAAAAAAAAAATAGATAAGTAAGACAGCTGCATCTGTTTGTTCATGTGGGATGTAAGTGACAGTGAACCAAACAAAAGAAGGAACAAAGTGAGACTGTCAAGGTCAGCCCGGCAGTCTGTGCATCACACAGTCTGCACAGAGATAGAAAAGAAAATGTCCTCGTATGAAAAACACCCCTGGATAGAAATACACCGCTCCTCAGGAAGCAATCATTACTTTGCATTCATTCTCTGATTAAATGTCTGGTTGTGAACTTTTGGTGTGGACTGCTGGGAAAAAGAAACAACACCATCACCCCCCCCCACCACCATCACCACCACAACAGTGAGAACAATGGGATACTCACAAGCAGGCCTCTGCCCGTCTGCAGCAGGCGCAGGCCCCTCCTCCTCTGGCTCCTTCCCCCTCCTCGTGTTCAGCGCCGTCCGATTCTGTCACAACTCTTCCTCGCGAGGCCGCCTTAATTGGTGCCGATCGTGGAGAGTGGAGATGCGTGCGGCTGAAGGTGGCAGCCCGCGTCACCGGCGACATCCAGGGCTCTCCCAGCGGCTTCACGTCCTCGGGGCCGGCCCCTGGGGAAACAGGAGCACGGGAGATGTGAGCGTAAGAATGGGCCTCCTCTCTTCCCGACACAATGAGGCCCATTGAAGAAAAGGGAATGAGGCGGACGGCAGCTGGGAGGAGACGCTGCCGCTCCACAGAGGCCCGCCGGGTCACTCCCGGTGCCTCGGTGACGGAGTTTGTGTTTGCATCTGGGCAGCTGTCAGGAAAGATAATCACTGTGTGTGTGTGTGCGCCTCTGAGGAGCTACAGTTACACGCTGCCTGACAGACAGGAAATTGATGAGATTTTTGTTTTCGCGTTCATAGGGTGCGTCTTTTAGGGCTCCACCCATGTCGCTGACTTCAGCTGGATAGTTATTTGGATATTTCACATTTCTGTCCACACAGCGTGACAACCACCTACACTTCTCTCCGAAATAACCTGAATTAACATTAAGTTTATTTGTCCCGCTCTCTGGGGACGGCAAAGGAAAACGTCAATAAAAGCTAAAAGACGGTCAGGCACATATCTAAACAGCAATTTGACAACTTATTCAGCCCATCAGCTATTAATAGCTTCCTTCCTCTTGTGCCCTCTGGGGAACATCATTTCAAAATGTCCATTTGGGAGAAATGAGACAAACACACCAGCTGCACTTCTCACTCACTCCGCCACAATTCCTCTGCACGACTCCCCCCAGCTACCGCTCTCCATTATTGATGAGACTTCCTCTGTCGGCCTCATCTGCCACAGCGCCGGTTGTACTCGCCCGTGGGCAGCGGAGGGGGGACCAGCTGATGCCACGCGAAGAAAAATGAGACAAGGGTCGGGCCACATTAACAGCCCGTTGACATGATGCAACGCAGAGGGCACGCAGTGTCGCAGGTTTGTTATTGAATCTAATCTATATTCAATAGGGTTGTCATAAGGGAAGAAAGTAATTATCTCAAAACCGTGGGGAATGCCCCTTCTGCACATCCAGCTGACTCGCAGATCCTCGACCTGAGCCCCAGGACTTTAAATTTGCTCGGTGGTGCCAAATTACAACAACAAAAGAGGAACGATGGGCACGTGGATGCAGAGCTAAGTGAGGAAAAAACAAGCTGCGGGGTGCTCACTCATAGGTTCCCATGCAAGCACTGTCCTTGTGTTCTTCAAGTATGTTGTAATGATGTGCTGTGCATTTATGCCGCAGTTTGAAAAGAGTGAAAACCTTTTGTCTCAACTCTCTGTGGAGCAAACGGCTGTTTTACTGTGGACATAAAGGCCAACTGAATGAAATTCATCATCACTGTAGATTTCATGATTTAACTTGTAAATGTACATCCAATACACACAAATACACACAATACTTATTAAAGCAGTGTTAAAGAAGCTACTTTAAAGGCTATGCAAGCTACCAACTACTTGACAGGAAGAAGAAGAAGAAGGTGAGCCAGAGGGAAAACTCAAGTTTGGTCAATTAAAGCAACTGAGAACGGAAATCTAAACTTTTGATTAAACCGCCGACGAACGCGTGATACAAAACTATTACAAAGTATGATCCAAAATGATGCAACATGCGAGCAGGAAAGGCACTCAGCTGAGTTTACTGTAAAGGTGTGAGTGACGGTGACGGAGACGGTATGGCGCTGATAGCTCTCTGTCATACGTTGATCCCTTGAGTGGTGATCTGCTGTCGTCACGTCGCCTACCTGAACACGTCTTTGGTGGTGTGAAAGTGGTTGATGGTACGCCACTAGTGGTTTGGTGACATATGGGAATTCAATAACAGAGGAGAAATGTAGTTACACTGCTAGTTTGGAACAATGTGATGCATCATAGTGGCTGTAATTCGTATTAAAATGATGTTGAATTCATTAAACGTGGCTGTGTGTGTTACACTTGAACATTTCAAACTGCACGAGTGATGTTAGCATCACATCTCAAAAAGACTTAGTATATCAAAGGCAGCTTTTGTGTCACACATAATGTAATTACACTGTTAAAACAGTGGGTAATTTATCTTAATGACTTAATGACATTCATATTATCTTGACCTACAGTACCTCACATGTTGAACTGTTAAGCGTGACATGTTTAACAAATCTCTTTATGCTGTATTTTGGACATTTTTTCTGATTAGCTGCCTAACCTTTGGGACTCATACACACACACACACACCCTCCTCCTCACCACACAATGTAGTATTCTGCTTTGACATGATGGAGATTGAAGGACCTGTCCCAACCTGCATGGCAGGGGGCAGTATATCATCGTACCGCCCTTCCTGCCTCATGTCCTGCTTCAGCTGACAGCTGAAGTTCCATTGTTGCGACCCACAACTGTGGCAACACCACACTAAAAAAAGAAAGGAACACTTAAAGAAGATAATAAGAATAATTACGTGGTGAGAAATGTAAAAATCAACATAAAACAAAATTAAAATGGCATATTATCATAACTAGCTAAACACAATACACTGTGCATAATAATTTAAAAAGACGTCATGGAAACTTAACAACAAATGTGTTTTTAAAAATATTTTAAAGGACACTAGAAGCCCAGCAGGTCGCCGCAGCTGCAACCAGCGCTGATGGGAAAAGCTCAAACAGCAGTAATCGACAGCTTAGACTGTGGAGCAAGCAAAGGAGGCCGAGGAGCTCAAGCTGTGCCTCTGCTCATCGGGGGTTAAAAGCTCAGAGATAAAACCAGGCGCTAACCCAAAATGTGTCTTTTGTGCCGCGCGTAGCTATGGTTACTACACTGAATATAAATCGGCTGACGGGAGGTGTGATACAGTAGGAGGAAAGGACAGTGATAGTTTTTAAAGATAGACGGATGCCGTTAGAGTCCTTCAGATGTTTTATGCAAAGTGATCCGAACCGCCTGTCTCCACACACAGAGAAATGGGACGCTTGGCGATCATTTACATAACAGTAACATTATTTATGAGCAGCTACTGTGATTGGCTGGCTGTTAGTCACACTCCTCACATGATAAAAGATGATGGCGGTTTCAACCAGGAAAGACAGATGAAGAAGACAAGACGAATGGAGACGAAAGAAGATTGAATGGTTTGTAGAATTTGTAGTTTCCAGAGGGACTCACTGGCTACTTCATCCCTTAAGAAAAAAAAAACTTTTAAACCACAGAACATATTACATTAATTCATTTATAGTGCTTCACCAACACCTCTGGGTGCAAAAACCAGCCAAAGACACACAAATCTTTCTTGAACGTCCCTTTAAAGTGACCATAATACACACTATTTCATTTGATTTGGTGGTTGTGTAAACACCAAAAATACACGTGACTTAAGATTTTATTAAATGTCCACATACAATTGTTTCAGTTTTCCTCAGCTCATTGTGTGTGTTAAACCTAAGCTCGTTTTGTAACTTCTGATAACGACTTTCTGGAGAATTGTCTATTCCCCCATCAGAGTAATGCGTTTCCTGTGTTATTAACATCTGCACTGCGCTCACAGACTCCTTCAGGACTCCACAGAGTCGCAGCACAAACCCCAGATTTGTGTGTGGTCGGGCAGCAGGCGGCTCTAACGCTGTTTAACCACCGTTCTGTCATGTTCTGCTCAGTGACCAGACACCAAACACACACACACACACACACACACACACACACACACAGATGAGTGTAAGGGCACACACACGCGCATTCACACACTTTTAAACAGGTTTGTACTGTGCGGTGGCCCCGACGTGGGCTGACCGCTGCTGCAGCACCTGACAGTGACGGATGGAGGGTACAACGTGAAGACGGAGCATCGGATGGAGGGGAGCGCAGAGAGAGGGAGAGGGAGAGCAGACGGAGCGGCGTTGGTATTGACTGACTTCAAACCTGCTAATGTACCTCATCAGAATAGAGAGGGAGCTGCACTCGCTTTCACACGTCCCGTAGTACACACACAGATGCATCATGGGGAACTGATGTGTCCCTGTCCTGCAGGAAGAAATCAGTTCCCCATGCTCGCCAAATAAAATAATGTCACAAAATGTGACTTTTTTTTTTTTACTTCTTACTTGATGTTGTGTCAAGTGTGATTTATGTCTCTATATACCGGCTGCTGCTTTATTTTTTATGTATTTCGTGAATGGAGGGAAAATCTACTCTAATTCTGCTTCCTTGTGATGGACAAAACGGGGGCCATGTGCAGTATAAAACACACTCACACACACTGTTAAAGGATATGGACCCACAACCATATATAGTACAATACATATGCCTAAGGGTACGAAGGCTGTATGGGAAAGGAAAGGATAAGCATGTGCTTATTTTCTGAAGGACTCACTATAGGAACTGCTTTATATATATATATATATATATATATATATATATATATATATATATATATATACACATATATATATCTATATATATATATACACATGTGTGTGTGTATCGCTGTATCGCTGTGTAGGGTCAGACCTTTACTGGATTCCACTGCAGAACTCCCCCAGACATAAGATGTGTATTCTCACCACTGGGGAAATCATGGGGTGGAAAAAACTGCCCTGCGGAGGAAAAAAAAACCCAAAACAAAGCCTGTCCTCTGCTGAATCTTTGATGGCGCGACAGATAATGACAGAGATAATGACAGCCCCGGTGGCCTTTTCTCATTCTGAGGACATCTGTCATTTAGGTGAAAATTGCCAGGTTTGTCTTGAATGAGAATTCATCATGCCTTTGAGTATGGCTCTATGATTAATTCAGGCACGTCAGTTGCTGAGTAAATGCTTCTTTATTCTCGCGTAAGTGGTCAATATTAATAATGCACGCGCGGGTCCAAGTTCAGCATCCGTCTTGGCAAAGTTCAACATGGAAGGTCTCACCAGCTGCGCACGCTTGTCACCACATTCTTACTCTTTCTTTCTTCCTTTCTCTCTCTCTCTCTGTCTCTGTCTCCCTGCCTCTCTACTCCTCTGTCTCTGGCTCTGAAAGGCGCCGTATGCCTCTGACGCCTATTCTGATGTGGCCGTCAGCAGTAATTGGAGGAGCTGTGGTGGTTGGGTTTCTCTTGGAGGTGGCGGCGGCGGTGGCGTGATCGATCCCATGGATGGTGGAGGTGGGCAGGCAGGCAGGCAGGCAGGCAGGCAGGCTGACAGCGCCTCATCCCCCACAGCTCCTGACAGCTCAATGAAGGCCAAGCCGCAGAGCACAGGATGTCCTTTTGCGAGAACAATCGTCGGGCGCGCGGGTCAGCCTCGGGCCCAGCAGAACTCGCAGCCATCCAGTTAAATCATAATTACCCATTTAGTCGATTATCGGCTGGGTAGGAGCGCGCCGAATTTAATGTTAGCCTTTCATTATACTCACATTAAAGAATAAAGGAAATGTCAGAGGCTTGATGGCGATGACGTGATGTAATTATCTCCAAGGTGATTTATTTGAAAGATTTTACAGCAATAATCTCCTGACGCCCTCATACATCCTGAGAGGTACACAGTTTAATTGTGCGCCGTGTGCGTGTGTTTGTGCGAGCGTGTGCGCTAGCACGGTGAAACAGCGCGAGATGCGGAGATGATGGATGCCGCGGTGACTTCACACATGCTCATTTGCATATTTGTGACAATGTGCTGGCTGGTGTCAATACCTCTCTCTTTCTCTCTCTCATTGCAGCTTTGGAGAGCCGCCTTTGTTTGTCCTCCTGTTTATGGCTTTCTTAAGACCGAGACTGTGCTGTGCTGAGCTCAGCCTGACCACCGGTTGCCATGGTGATGCACGGCAGCCAGTGTGTAGAGGGGGGATGTGTGTATGTGTGAGTGTGTGTGTGTGTGGGGGGGTTAAATCAAAAGAAGTATTTATTTATTTGCCTCGCTCGTGTTTATCTGTAGCCCCGTAGGACCTTGTGTTACCTGTATTACAATCTGGTGAGTCCTTTTAGAGCCTGCTGGGAATTACAACAGCACCAAAATATGAAGAGGCCAGTCACTGTGGCTTTAATAGGCCAATTGCTTCTCACTGACTTTGTTCAATAAATGAGAAATTCCACTCAAGAATTGAAAAAACTGTTTTAACTCTGTGACGGCCACCCTGTCGTCCCCTTTCTCATTTACACTATTGTGCATATTGAAGTGTTACCGATAAAAAGATCGTAATAGAAAAGGAGCAAAGCATGCAAAGAGTCCAGCGCAGTCCAGCACGCGTTCCGACAGACCCAGCGCCGATACTTCCACCGATTGTACATGTTCATGCACTAAATGCTGATGAATTGCTCCACTGGCTGCCATTTCTTTGACAATATCAGGCGCGGTGTCAGCCCTGTGGCCATCGATCCATGTGGCTCTGAACTCCACGCGCTCTGGCTCTGAGCTAGGGCCGTCAAACCTGCCCGGTTCTGGCCACAGAGATGTCAGCTGACGACTACTCTTCAAATAAAACTTTGGCAGCAGCCCCCCATAATATATATATAAAATATAATATACAATACACTGCAGTTCCAAAGCCTTTTCCACAACATCAGGGAAAGATCCGAGGTGTGGTAATACTGAGGTATCTATTTCTGACTGACCTTAAGAGGAGTCAATGTACCCACCATGTGTTCTTGGACGTCTTCATCGGTTCAACTGCAGCCCTGAACTTTGCCCATGTTCAAATAAACGAAACGCTGAGCGGAATGATTCCAACTCGCTTCTATTCAACAATATTTCAGGAGCAAAATAGGTTTTGAGTTCATAAAACGGACCATTTTCTTAACCCACGGCCGGCTTCGCTCTTACACGATCAAGCGGAAGATTAAATGGCTTGTTCAGACGGACTCCTTTGCATTGCAGCAGGAAGAAAGAGCAGCCCCTCATCCTCCAGGAGCTCGGCAAACACTTTGGAGCGGCCTCCCCTCAACGCTACCTGCTGATCCCCCTCAGGGAGAACTTCTGACAGAGATGGAGGACGAGAGAAGGTTATGGCTTTACAGGCAATCCCCATATAATATTACCGCTCTTCCCCCTTGCCACACACACACACACGCCACTTCTGGAGTGCACTGATCCCTGTGAAGAATTTCCAGCCTGAGCCAGGGCTGCAGAGCTGCACAGGAATAACATCGGCAGCCCGTAGGTGCTGCTGGGTGAAGCAGCCGGGATCTCAGTTGGTCTCTGGGGTATAAATAGATAATAGCTCCTGGTTGTGTCCTGCTGGAGAATGCTGCCTCAAATACAAGAGCCTTCACTGTTTATTTACGTATCTCCTTATTTTTATCATTATTTAAATAAAATATCTGTGGATATTTATAACAATAAAGCACCTCGTTGACCTTAAGCGAGCGCTCACGGCACCCCAGCAGTCCTTGGTGAAGGTGGCCGATATGACTGGCCGCTGTCGATGTTTTGAGTCCCATTACACTAATGGCTCACTCACTTTCCAAAGTGCAGCGACCACAACCTCTCACTACACTCCTTTCATCTTCACAGCTGCCGCTCAACCTACGAGGGTCATTTTCAGCTTCGGCAAAGGTTCAATTGATCCTGCAGAGGTAGTCCGGGGGGGTGGGGGTGGGGGGCTAGCAGGACGGTAACTGCTGTTGTTTAAGCTCGGCGGCCCTTCCTCTCATCTCAGGCCGGAGGCATTACGCCAGCGGAATAGAGAAAGCGGCACTCTGGAGGGGAAAACTTTGGAGGTGAGGACACGCTCCAGGCTCACAGACTGTTCGCCTTCCCGTGATGAATGTTTATGAGTTGCCATTATCACAAGCGCGCCCGTCGCTGGAGAAAGACGAGGAGCCGCTTCCGCCTGAAATATTTAGCGCTTTATCTCACCTGGCCCGTCCCTCCGCAGCACCTCACCCCAGGGGCAATCGCTGCAACCTCTGCTGACTTCAGCGCTTTCGCGAGCATCACACGCATCGCAACGGCTCGGCGGCGGGTTGCTTAGCGGCATGAAAGATCGATGCAGTTAACGATGCATTTGAAAAGAAGGTTGCCATTATAAATTCATCAATCCTTTTTCCTCCAGCTGCTTGATTGAAATACTGGAGCGCCTTGCGTTAAAACATTTTACTGTAGTGGCGTGATATGGACAGACGTACATTTTTGGCAGCCAGCTATTTATTCAGTGCTCCTCAGAGACAGCTCATGTGACATGTGTGTTTAACAGGATGCTCTCTGCCCATTAGAAAGGGAGAGTAAAGATAAATTAATTGAGAACAGATTAGTTGGCCTCAGAGATTATCAAAGCTGTGTATTCAGCCAGCCTGGATTTCATTTGCACCACAACGTTCAAATTTTTTGCCTCTGAGGGGAAAAACGCACACTGCTTAGCAACACTTGCAAGAAGAGTTGGACAAAACGAACAGTACCATGGTACATGTAGTAATATATTGAATATCAGTAGTTTGGCACGTATCTGCTCATAAAGCGTGCTGCTATTTAAAACGTCGAACTGATGACAGCACTAGGCATAAAATCTGTGCATCATCATCGACACGATTATTTATCCTCCTGAATTTATCGGCAATCCATGCACAAAATCTCTCTCTGAACCACAAATGTCAGTGAATTCATCCTCTGATGAACCATGAATGACTGTATGAAAAAACTTCAGGGGAGTCCATCCCGTGTATCAGACTGGACCATAATGGTGCACCGGCCGGCCGACAGACCGACACCCGGTCACTGCTGGGGTGGCGAAGTGTGCTGCTGCGGTGGAAGCATTAGAGCTGACCTCTAATCATGTTTCATATTACCTACATGTTCCACTCCACGGCTGCACGCTGACAGCCTGAACGTGGCCGCCGGAGCAGTCGAGCAAACAATAAGAAAATCCCTCTAACCTGCTCTGACAATTGAATCCTGCACGAGCCGCAATTACATGCGGCTCCCCGAGGTACTATCCTTGACACCCTAAAAAGGTAATACACCTTCTGCCGTGGAATACAATCACATGGTTCGTACTCCTCGTCTGCATAATTACAGGGGCTTGGGGAAATTGAAGGGCTCCGCTACCCATAAAACTGGGGGCTTAAGTCATCTTAGCGAGAGGGGGAGGCATTAAGAAGAACATGGATGTCCTTGCTGGATCAGTGCAACTGCAGAGCTTGGACAACCTGCCACGTCTGGATAAAGACTTGGTTAACAGTTCCCTCACGGCACCGTCTGAAAAGCAGCTGTGTGAGCAGCATGATGACTCCTACACCGGGTTTAAATATAACAGTGCACTTTACGTAACGCTCAGGTGAAAGGATATACAAGTACAAGCCGCGGACGTAAACATTTATTACAAGTTTCAGAAAGCCTGAGATCATCTATCCATCCGTCTTATTATTAACTCAAAGTTTTGCGACAGGAGGAATGCTTGTGACAGAAACTACATGTGCGGACGGCATATTTCTTTGCGAAATGAATCTTTTTTGACAGGTCCGATCAGAACAGACAGATGATGAGGTGTCCTCCCCCGTCTGCCATCAGCGGGCCTGACAGAGAGCTGTCTGCTCCGCTCAGTGCTCTTTCAGGCACCGCTTCACATTCGATCAGGGGATTTTGACCTCTGCATTCCCATTACACGATGCTTCCGCCGCAGTCGAAACAACGCGGTGGCGTGGCTGGTGACTGCGGAGGGTGTCGCAAGCCGAAGTTGCTGGAAGTTGCTGTGGCATTTCATCTTGATTTGATACAGGGTCGCTCGGCGAAGGACACATTTTCAATCCACTGACCGAGAAGCAGGGAAAACATCATACTCTGCAGAAGGGACGTGGTGGGAGCCATGCTGAGATTTGAAGGTGCGGTACGGGTTTATTTATTTGATAGCTGATACGACGAGACAGGAAGAGGCTTCAGAGACTATTTCACTTTTTAAAATGCCGAGTCCAGCACATTTCCTGCTCCCCTCAGGCTCTATTTGCTGAAAGTCTTAAAAAAAGGTATTTTACAAACCTTTCAAATGGATGTTATCGTTTCATAATGAGGCTTCTACTCTATATAACTTCAAACAAATCATCAAAAACGCACCCTGTGGTGATTGTTAAAAGATCTGTTAACTGATTTGATACTCTCCTGGGACTGCCAGTCTCGACCTTTGCTCTGGGCATTAGCATAAAGGTTTTTGTCAGATGGGAGATCTCTGGACTGTGAGCCATTACAGCCAAGGCTTAGAGCGATCAAACCCGGGAGACAGACCATCATTTGGACCTAAAGACGCCTTTCCTTTGCCAGTTTCCCGGCGAGCCTGCACAGGGAAAATGACTCTGTATCGGTTTCTTTGTTCCTTCCACTTAATTGCAGCAGAGCTGCAATATGTCAGCACCGAGCACGGGAAGAAACTGCCTCCGTCTCACTCGCAGGATGGGTTTTCCTGCCATTAAAAAGCTCCTCATTCTAATTGCAAGTATTTTGTGAGACAGCCGCTCTAATGAAGGGAGGGATATGCCGACATAGTGGATCGCGTTACAAACATTCGAGGTAGAAGTGTGGTTTAATTGCTGACTGGGATTAAAAAAAGAAGAGCTTGTTGGATGTATTTCAGAGGTAAAGAATTGGTTTGAAAACTGCTGGTGATTGAAAAGATAATTCCTAAGATTTGCATATTTCACTTAACAGATTAGCAGCAAGAGAGCTTCCAATTTTGATTATCTTGCTGAGCCTCATTACCTATCTAGTATCCATTTCACACGCATTTTCCACCATTTACCTTCATCCGAATAGCCATGAACATGTATGGACTATACGTCTATTAAACTACATACAGGTATGTCTTCAGTGGTTAAGTGTTGAAGGAGTAACCTCTATTTGGGAGCTGACCTGTCACACCAAGACTTCATGTTCACTGAGGCTCCCTGTGGACATTCAACCATGCGCAACACTCGCTCAAGGCAAAAAAAGGGAGAGGAAAAAAGGAGAGGAGGAGGAAAAAAAAGGCGGCTTTATGAAGTGACGGATAGGATGTACTGCAGCGGAGGGTATAAGACCTCGAATTCTCTAGTGTTACCGCAGAAAAACTGGCCTCAGTGTGAGTGACTGACATTGAATTGGAGGGCATGGAGGTCTGGAGCTTACTCTTTTTTATCTGATCTCAAAGGGGAAACTGCGGTGCACGGTATTTCTGACATTTTTTGTGCCTGCAGCACACAGCAGAAACGTTTATTAGCAGTTAAAGAGTCACTCCTCCAATTATGATAATATGATATGAAGCACACTGTGGAATTTCTCGCAAACACAAGCACCATTCTGTCATATTCACATTTTAAAGGGTTTGGGAAAGCGTTTGTATTTTTACCTCGAACATTTTTGAAGACAACGTACGCGTTGGGGTTGCACCATGCCAGTTTTGATTTCAAAAGTAATTCTGTAAAGCATCTTTACACTGAATGCAGGTGAAAATTAGAGGCAACAGAAAAGTACAGCCAAGGAGTAAATGGAGTGACAGAGGCCTCAAGAAAACTACTGTTAAGTTTAAAATCCCCTGGGAAGTCCTAAGGTGTCTGTGCTTTAACTACAGCTGATGCGTTGCAGAGCTTCCTGTCGGCTGTTTGTGGCTACACAGTTAGACAAGGGTAATCTTTAAAAATGAAAGTGTGTTTAGGGTCCAAGGTTGGTCATTAAGGTACAGCATTAGCTTATGAAGACACCAAAGTGCATCAGGTTGGTCAGGTAGCTTGTTTTATGTCTGTGCCATGCAACACATTGTTAATAATACTGCAGTATCTTGATAGTCTTTTCCAAACAAAAGCCAAGCATCGTGTTTGATTAAGCTAAGCAAATTTCTCGAATCCAATACATTTCCATATGAAGCTGCGCCGCTTTGAGCACCGAGCGCAGAGTGCAATTAAACAGCTCTGCCTCGGTAAACAAAGCTAAAGTTGCATCGAAGGCAATATATCCACTGTGATTATTTACCACCCTGAGCACTCAGCAGAAAATCAATAACATGTGCAAACATCAAACCAAACAAGATTTGCAAATCAGTCTTCATAAAACAAATGCACGGGGTAAAAAAAAGAAAAATCCTCTTAACTGCACTGAGACACATCACAGAGCCACTGGTGATAAGAATTATCCCGGGAAGTTTAAGAGTTTTATGGATTCCTTTGCATTTAGGGCATGGATGGTTTAAGCTGCGTAATGAAAGTCAGAGTCAAAGTCAGCCCATAATTAAGCCAGCGCAATGTGTGTAAGTCCTTGCATGCATGTGTGTGTGAGACACTTGGAGAGTGTCCATGTGAGTGTGCATGCAGAGAAAATGACAATTTTACCCCCCCCGATTTAAACCTGCGTTAATCAATAGCTTTAACAATGGTGATGAATGAAATGACTGTAAGAGTCGCTTAGAGTGCAAAATAAATGAGAATTAAAAGCTAGCAGCTCTAGAGAGGTTTTTTTTTGGTCTTTTTCATATTATAGATATCACATATATAACAGTGCACCGTTAACAAGCTGTATAAGTGAGTCTCAGCAGCTCACTTAACACCTGTCGTCATATAAACCTACTGCACATTAATTAATCAGTCTGTGTACGGAGACGCTAACGATTCACCGACTATTTGTATCAGACATAGTTAACAACAGGCTGCCGAACATGGCCCAGGACACAGCGAGCTAAATAACATGGAGTTGGTGGAGGTGAAGTGAATATGGGACTTCATCGAGTAACCAGCAAAGAAAACTGAATGAACGGGGAAAGTGGGCAACTTTGTCTAAAACTGTCGCCATAGCACGGTGGTTTGTGTGAAACCCCCTCCACTGATGAATTGATTAATATAGGCTTAAGATAACAACAGCCAACCTGTAAAGAAATGAGAGACGGCTTGTAAAATATTCAAAAACAAAATGAGCAATTAGCTGTCAAAGAGCGTCACAAGGACGCGGTCACAGGGTAAAGCCGTGAGGAGGACTGATGAGCAACAGAGAAGAACGGGATGTCAAGTGTTGCGTAAAAATGTCTCAGTGATGAAAACCACATGAGTTAACGTTTTAATATAAAAGACACCAAGAATAGGGTGGAGTAAAAAGACAAATAAACAGACTCTGACCCTTCATACGTCACGGCCAAGGTGCCCTTGAAAGAGATATGTAAGCCAAAGTGATAATGAAGCCGAGCGCTACTGCCGCTCTGATCTCTCGGTGTGTAATCCAAACACTGACAGACCAACAAGAGTCGCACTACGCCGCCGTCGTTGAACGCGACGCACTCTCACTACGAGCTTGTCATCACATAACGGACAACAGAAGGTTAAATCATTCAGTCTTCATGGCCTCCGTCTCCCTACGTTAATCCGTAATGTTGTAGAAAGGTCGCGGTTACACTTCGACTGCTCCGCCACCGTTTCACAATATAATCTGCAGGCAGTCGTAAACTGCCCCAAATGATCACCCTTTTCCCCCCCAGAATATTTTAGCCTATTTATGGGCTCCGTGAAGCTGCTACATAAATGTTAAGACTATCCTGTTTTAGTAAGATGTCTTCTATAAAATGATACGCATACAGTAGGTTGTCACTTCTGGGTTAAAGTTTTAATGCGTCGCTGCTACGTTTCAAATCGGTGGCCGCTCACATAATGGGCCAATTGGGATGTTTAGAAATGCAGTCGTTTTTCAGAGGGCTTTTTCAGGGCTTTGAAAGGAAGGTGCATTATTCCTGCTTCTTGGCCGAGACGCTCGAGTCAATGTGTCTTTTCTCCCCTCCGACCGGCGCGCTCTCCTCCCATTTCAACACACTCCTAACAATGTGCATGGAGGCCTCCGGTTGACGCGAGGCCTCAAATAGAATCACTTTCTCCCCGCCGCTCGCCTCCTCGCAGTCTCCGAATGCAAAATGTGATTTACGTCGGCGCGAGTCTCCACAGCCTCCTTCAGCCGCATCTGTCTCATTCTCACCGTGCGCTTTTAAAGTACCGATCTGGGGCCTTATTGAACGCAGCTTAAAGCGAAAAGAGCAATTTGTCATGCAATTCACGGCTCAAGACAAAAAGTTCAAGCGTGTTTTAGGAACTCTGGGTATAATGAGCGGCCAGGGGAGCACGTATGGATCAGAAATAAGTGCTCTCTGTCCTTTTTTGACCAAGCAGGGACTTCTTCCAAAGCCTCAACCCTCCTCATCCCCCCCAGCAGGGGCTTCGGCCCCCATTTGTCACTTGTGCCACCAGGCCCCAAGAGGCTGTCAGGGTTTGATGAATGGAGCGAGGGCTTCTGTCCTCACTCTGCCATCCATCAACTTGTGTGGATGTACAGCATTAAAGACAAACAACTCTTGCTGGGCAGCCTGTGTGACTCTGGTAGTTCTGACACGTAGTTCACAGGAATTTATAAAAAAAAAGTTTTAAGTCCAAATTATATTGCCCATCTACAGTTTAATAAAAATGAGTTTCATATTAGCTAAGTTGCCAGATGTCAAGATGCCAAGTAGTAAAAAAGGCTTTTACCCACATTTTATTTAAATGCTCCAGACCAAGATGCATTGACTTTAGGACAGATACCCAAAAACAAACACTACCTATTATTTGTTTTCGTGAGCATGAACTATTGCATTATTTAAACTAAGAACAGGACTTTGACCAGAGCGCTCCAAAAATACTTTTATAATATTAAAGCTATAAATAATAAAAGACTCTATTCTAAGCTTTATGTACACATACAGAGCCTTGGTGACTTTAAAATACCGGCGCTTGGGACATTGTTAACTTTGCACTCTGTTAACCATCACGTTAGCATTACAGGTTACCCAGCATAATGGGCACTGTAAGCGTATGCTAGTCAGATGTGCAAACACACACACACACACACACACACACATGCTCCAGTTCTGGGCTGACAGAAGCCCCCTCGGTCAGTGGCTCTGAAATCTGTAGCAGCGAAACCAATGTGGTATAAGATCATTAATAATAATAGGCTATATTTGTAGTTCACATGGTAGCCTACATCCAGGTAGATTGTATGGACACGCAAATCAGATGCCTGTGATCCATGTAGCACAAAATCCTGTAACACCCCCTGCTCTTTCCTCCCCATCCACTTCAGTGTTTCCCTCAGTTTTCTTTGAGTGCTTCACGTCCACGAGCATGCAACCCAACCCCAGATTATTCATGTTTGGCATTCATCTGTAGAAATGAATATCAAGCCACAACACAGGACGATGACTTGACTTTACTTACTCTAAAAATTAAGTAAATTATAAAAGTGGCCTCTCAACTGACTTTGGCGGATGACACATAATAGCCAACCTTTTTCTGAACCAACTTGTTTCTTTGACTCACCCAAACAAATTGAAATACAAGTTCACTATTTCATCATTATCTATCTGTCTCTGTGGATGACAAAACTGTTCACCAGTTCAGTCTAAGCTTCTTTTAAATGTAGCTAACGCTTAAAAAAAAAAAAAAAGGCATGTAATTGTTAGCCTTTCCTGCTCCAGACTGTTTCTGAGGCACAAACTTGAGTGGAGCTAACAGATTCCCAGAGTCCGATATTGGCAAGACAAGAAAAGAGAGGGACGAGAGCACGTCACCTGTGAAGTGTGGAGATATTTGCTTAGCTCGCACAATCTCTAAATGTATGTCAGGAGTTGAGCTGATCTTCTCAGTAATGTCGCTCAAAATAAGAAGGAGGGCGAAACAAGCGTATCCATCATATAAAACATTCACAGTCTGTCAGACTCGTGTCCTTGGATGGGAACTCTGTGACGGCTCAGACTTTCAGACCTGTGCCTCTCACCGGTCCCGGTCGTTCAGCCTCTCGTCAAGTGTTAAAGGTAAGTCAGCACTTTCAATAAGAAGCGGAGCCCATGTGTGTGTTTGTGGCTGCAGAAATCCGAACGCATCAAACGCGTATCCTCTCAGGAGCGGAGCACAAATGAGGCTCTCATCCCGGATCCCGCAGCCCGGCTCATAATGCTCGTGTCTCACGCCTTGGGGAAATTAATGCCAGCGCTGTAAATGTAATTTGGATTAATGCGTCATAATCTATAGACAGCACGCCAATCCCCTAATAACACTAAAAAAAAAAAAAGAAAAAAAAAGGTGTGATTAAAATAATAAATATATATTAATTTTCGTGTGCTGGTTATTCTGAAACTTCTGAAGCAGAGGATTAATGTGGATGGCACTTGATTTTCAAGTTGAAATACATAAGCTTTCTTTTGGATTTCATGCATTTAGAATTATTTATAAATACGTAAACGGACTGCCTTGTTTCCCAGAATGGGGAAGATACCACCTCTCCTCTTATCTCCCTGATGAGGTAGTGGAATGGACCCTGGCATGACATTGAATTAACCTCTCACATACCAGCAACAAGGTTCATCTGGAGATAAGGTTACTACCTCTCTCTCTCTCTCTCTCTCTCTGCCTCTACCTCCTCCTCCTCTTCCATCTCTGTCATCCCCATCCCTCTTTTTTTCCCTCCCACTTCAATTAACAGTAATAGCGTCTGGGCACATTGCCCCCTGTCCGTTCATCCTGACAGCCTCATCCCCGGCCTCTGCTCCGTCTTCCCAACACCAGACTATGTTGCAATTACATTACGGCTCAGTGGAATCGGGAGCGCCTGTACCAAGGTGATACCATGTGAGAAAACACCTGCGTGTTCACGGTGACCTCCAGCCGGTAACGACGCGAGCAGCTGACACCGTGTCTCGAATCAGCCTCGCCGCAGCGCGGAGGCCCGCACAGACGCGCTGAGGCTGCCGGTTTCATCGGAAGGCTGGATGGAGATGTAGGCCGACGTCCCGGAGGAAAAAGAAACAGCTCAGGTGGTCTTAAGAAGCAGGTCTTCTCTCACAGAATAAAGACATCATGCACGGCTTCGCTTAACCTTGAGATGTTACCTTGGGCAAATGGATTTGAGTTAACATTTCCTGTCATAATTCAGCTGTGAGAAAACCCAGTGTTTATATCTCTGCAGGCTACGTGCAGTGTGTGCTAATCCGAGCCGGAGGAAAATGTTACGTCTTTTTTCTTTCTTCTTCTTTGGTACCATTAGGGACTTTTGATAAAGGGATATCCTCTCCTGTCATGCTCGCTCACAGTAAGCTTGGATTCAGTCACTGGTGGCAGAATAAATACCAGTTTTCAAGGCTGATTAGCTTTTATTGTCTTGATTATGATGTAAGTGCACATTTCACAGCCTAATTTAGTTTTATTATTACTCTTTTTTTTTATCACTTTCATGTAGGTGTTAGTGACTCATTGATTGCACAATTATGGAATAATGAAGTTACAAAAACTTCACACTAAATACAAAAAACTAAAGAGATTAAAAGTGTGAGTCACTGATTTTTAAATGTCTGATTTGTAAATGTCTAGATGTGCACAAATGCGTTCGCGTGCTCTCGTTCGACACAAACGGAGAAACCGAACGAAACGGCGCTTTGACACAATCCTCGCACACGTAACTCGGTGCATACATGAACAAGACCGACTACCTTGGATGCGCAATCAAGCCTTTTCATCCTATTTTAAGACGTAAACACACACTGGAGAGGGATGACATTTTGGAGACAGACGTGCTGAAACACATCCTGTTGGTTGGATCCCTGTGAAATCTCAGAAACACTAATTCATCTCTGCCTGTTTCCAATGCGCCACAGTGTGAATAGGATTTCATTGATTGGGTAGTTAGCCTAGCGGAGGGCTTTGTTGCGCGTCTCGGTGATAGAGTCTCTGAAATGGGTTCTATGACGTTCCGCTAACTCGATGATCAATACGGTATTTGTAGTTGAGCGTCTGCGCTTCAGTTTTTTTTGGGGGGTTTCTTGCTTGAGAAAGTCATAAGATATCGGAGCATTCTACATCACGGCCGCCTGCAGCTACAAGATTGGTTTATGCGGAGCCACTTTTGGGCACGGTGCTGTTATCAGATTGGTGTGAAGATTAAAAGCAGCCACACTTTAAAGGATAGCCTCTCCTCTTTATTTAAATGGCTTAAACCTTCTTAAATTTAGCCCTCTGACGGAGTGCACTATCACGGGCTGCAGCCTCACTAACCTCTCACTACGCTGCAATCAGGACAAACCGAGACGTTTGCCATTACGATATTTACAAGACGATGCAAAAATTGGAGAACCTTTCCTCAGATATAGTCTTTTTCTAGTCACATCCAAGCCTGTGCAGGTTTTTTTTTATTAAACTTTGCTCTTATTACTTCATGTATCATGGCATTATGTGCTTTCTTCAGCGGTTTCAGTGTTTGTTTTTTGGTGTAATGCTTGCAGTTATCAGGTTGATCTATTGTTTTTCTTCCCTGCACTTGCACCGCACTGACCATCTGCTCTGATGGGAGCGTCTGCTGCGTAACTAAAACCTTAAAAGGCCTCACTGAAAGCAGAAAATGTGCAAGTAGCCTGTTTTTTACAAACACAAAGAACATTCGGGTGAAGACCAGAAACCTCACAACACAAAGACAATTTCTTCCTATTCAGCTGACCTCATCAATGAATCCTAGGACCCTGAACCTGTTCCCACCTGAATACATACCTGAATAAATGTGTAACATTAACACACATCTTTTGGACTGCATATTTGCCCCTGCAATATTCTGATTTTTTTTAACTTTCAGCTCTCAATTCACCATTCAATTCACCGATGCCTCTGATTCTTGGTACTTCCTGTCACCTTGTCCTTCCAGCAACATACAAAGTCAGATTCCTTCCATGTGCAATCCCACTTGGCAATAAATTTTATTCTGATTGTGAAAGTGCTCATTTTCAACATGCAAGCCGTCCCAAGTCTTTTCACTGTAACCAAAGTGGGGACATGAGCACAATAGTTCAAATTCTTCCATGTACAGCACTTCAAGTTATTGGAGAGCCTTACAAAAGGGGGACTCAAGTGAAAGTTGATGAGATTTTGAAAGTGGAGCTTCTCTCTCGAGGCTTACATTTCAAAGGGACTAAGGAAGAAATGCGGTATGAAAAAAGTACCTGCGCTATTTTTTTGTGTGTGCCACCATTCTCCTAAAAAATTAAGGTTTTAAAATTCTCTCTGGATGGTGGAGCGAAGGAAATTTGACTTTTGAATCAGCTGTGGTAACAGCATATGAATGTATTTAGGTCTGGTACTGCAAAACCAGTCAGTGCCACATTTTCATCTCCCGCAGAGCTGAGGATTCAGACAGTGGATGGTGGGTGTCAGCGGTGAGTGACGTGCAACTGACTGGAGCTTATCTGTGTAACAAAGTCCATATAACATTGACACAAAGTCCTTACAAGACTCCTTAACTGCTGGTATCGATCTTCAACATTAGCTATCATTAAATATAGATAGAGACATCCCATTGTACTGGTTAACTGAGTGACCATCACAACTGTACTGCTACTGCACATTTGGTACCTCTCCACACAAACAGCCCAGTGCATCCCAATCAAATGACCAAAACTGAACATGAAAATCAAAAACCAGCCAGTCAGAAATGCGAATTAAGAGAAAACCTTTGAAATAAAAAACACGTAATGAACTCTGAGCAAGTAAGAAGCAAAAGCAGAAAGGATTTGTTCAGATTTGAAGTGTGGAAATTCAAACTTTATCACTGTCTGAGTCTGCACGTCCGCTCTCACAGCAGCAACAACATCCTCATTCCCACCACACAAATGAGAGCAGGAGTGACCCTTGTTTACAGCCAGACAGGTCCCCTAAATATCAATCAGCCAATGAATTTGCTCCGACGATAATCACCTCTCCTGGTTGTCCAATATGAGCCCACTCGATACAAACATGGAATAATATTTTAATATGATATTAGTGAAAAAGAAAATGTGTCCTGGTACATCGGGGGCCCACGTTTCTTTATCTGACCGGATCGACCGCCACTGTACGCTCTCTTGTACGACAACCGCGGGATATCACCCTGGCAACAGCATCCGAGACAGCCACAAATATCACATAAACTGTACAGCAGACAATAATATATCAGCGATACAACAGCGTGACCCTCCCTCTCTCTCTCTATCTCACTGTCTCACACACACATACATACATACACGGCACCATGAAAGGGCCCGCACACACAAAGGCACACCAGGAAGCTCGATGCAGAGCGAGTGTCTCACTGATTACGAACAATGCGAGACATCTCAAGGCTGCCATCCCGCCTCTCTCAGCATGGTAAACATTGTAACGTTGCACTCGCTCTCTCTTTATTCCTCGCTGCCTTTTCCCCACCGTGTTTGGCTTTTTCACTCCGTCTCACGGGCGTTTAAACAGAAGTCTAGAGTTCATTTATATTCTGTCTTTACCTAAGCCGCCCTTTGACAGCCACTAATTGTGCAAGAGTAGCAGCAGGCAGCTCGGGCAGCGGCCTTTTAAACCACATTGACGGCACTGTACGTGGAGTAGATCTTGCAAGAAAAAAGTATATCTATATACCATACAACGTGGCTGTTTCTCCACCCCTTAACAGTGATTGAAAACCGCTTAAAGGGAGTCACGATATGTAGAAATACACTCGCTGTCCCGTGCACTCATCACTCATAATTTGTAGCACTATATATAAAGATTTCAGCACTGTATGAGAATAAAACACGAGTCACACAACCAGAAATCCATATCCATTATCGTGGCATGCATGCTTTTCATTTGCAGCGATGGTGTGTCTGGACCTATATTGATTTTCAACCCTCAGCCCCCCCACATCCCTCTCTACGTGGCATAAAAGCTTGTTTTCCCTCTCTGTATTTGAATTCAGCATGTTAAAAAGCACATTTGGACAGTGCCTATCGATCACAGGTGATTATTGCCGGTGTCGTTGGCTCAGCGAGCTGTAACCAGCGAACCGCAGGACCAACAACTTTTAATTTTATTTAAAAGTACTTCCACCAAATAACATGCAAGTCCTTTTGACTTAAATGTGGACAAAGAGGATTAATTAACGTGTAATATATATGTATATATATATTTACAATAGCTTTCTTGTATACGCTGTTGATTTACTCACACACTTGTGTAAACTTTAACTTTCTTTTAAAACTGTTTGTTTGAATTGAAATGATGCACGCAGTAAAGGATTATGTTATTAGCCAACTAACTCACTATCATTAATTACAAACTCACTATTTAGGCTTCATCTGCTTTTTGCATTAGCAGATGAAGAACTCAGAGAAGTAGGACTGGAACTGATTTCATTACTAATGCTATTAGCCTGACTTCACATGTGCACTGTTTTAAACATGGGGTTTAAAAAAAAGAAAAGAAAAGAAAAAAAAGAAAGGCAGTCTAACTGTTGTAGTGCTTTCTCTATTTAACTATTTTACATATTCAACTTCAATTAAACCTCATTTACATTCAGAGATGTAGCCATTTCTTATGGTTATGTATTTCATGAGAGCCTCTCCAGTTAATTTTACGAATGGTGTAAAAAGCATAGAAAAATATTAACTCATGGGCACGTGCACACGTGCAAATCTGGATTCACATGAAAAAGAGGATGGCCTCTTACTTGCCCGTCTGTGGAGGAATCGCTTGAGCCCACCGCTCCCCTTCTGCCCTCCTGCCCAAAGGCTTATAATCAAACACTACAGCAAATGCATTTTTGCACAGTCGGACCCTGATGAATCTCTTTTGTCTATATGAGCAATACGTCCCTTTGCCCTCTGTGTACAAAACAAGCAGTCAGCGCTGCCAGATTCTCCTCCACTGTACAGTTATCTCCCCCTCCCCCTCCCATGAATGATGACTCTCCCCTCTTGTGTCTTCTGGTGCACAGACAAGACTTGAGCGACACAATCATACAGCAATCAATTAAACACAACCCCCCTCAGAATGTCCTTCCAGGAGCCTGATCGTATTTCCCCGCTGTCACGCTCATGAGGGAGCGTCAAAAGGCTCGAAATTCGCCACGGTGAAAAAAATAAATAAATAAAAAAAGGCTGCAACATAATAAAATCAAACTCTTGTTGGGTGTTTTATTTAAGCCAGGTTTAAGTGTAACTATAGGGGTTAGAACAATATCCTGAAACAAGCATTTTAGGATGCAGTCAGCAATTAGAGACTTTACATGTAACCGAACCAACTTCAGAAGACCAAAATTGCAAGCTGTGCTGCAGTAAAGTAGTAAAACTGTAATCTTAACAGTCCGGTGATGAGAAAAAGAGCAGGTATTCACTCCTCCCGAGCCCTGTGCCGTGCGTCATGCTTCACCTCGCACACCGTGTTCAGCCCTGCTCGTCCTTTGAGGGCCATCGTGCTGAAACATGAAGGTTTTAATTGGCTAACCGTTGCGTTCAGACTGTTGGCGAGCCTTTCATTAGCCGATGAGCAGAGGGGCCGCTGCAGCCTCAGCAGACGGTCCCTCCGCCGAGCTGCGGGTCATCCCTGCTCGTGCGTCACCGGCGACAGTTAAAGGTGCTTTCCCGCGCCCATCTGCTATCACCAGACCGCCTGCTACACAGCACCGCCTGCGCCTCGCTTGTCTTTGACTGGAAAAAGGTTTTCTTAGCCTTGATTGTTGAGCGGTAAGTACCCGACGTGTCAGATCCCATCGCGAGCGCTTGATTTGAGCCGCATTGACCCTGATTGCAGTGGTGGGCGAAGCAGCGCCGCGCGGCCGGCGAGGACGGCGCTCGGTTCTCAGCCAAAAGCTTGGTTCTCTTTCGCTGGGCCTCTGAATATGAGCGTGTCAATAGAGCCACTGCACACGGCTGCGTATGCCCCTCTGGCATGATTCCTCCCCGACTGAATCGATTCAGGCTCTGTTTATCTCATTAGCTTGTAGCGTGTAATCAATCACACAAGGGCATTTGTTTCGGGCCTCCAACCCACTGCGTATTATAACTCGGCTCCCATCCTCAGTGCGAAGATTGCTCGGTCTACAGTTATCTCCTGCAAAGGCTGAGCCGCGTGTAACACACACCTGCGCTGATTATAAAGATTTTCAGATCACTCCGACGCTCGAAAGAGTAATTAGCCAGGCACTCATTTTGCCTCGGTTTGGGCTGCTAAAACAACGTGCTTTCCTGTCTTCTTTTGTTCCTTTCATTAAATCACAAACTCGAGCTAATATAATTTTTTTTATTGCGGTCACTGTGCCAAACCAGATCACTGGATTTAAACGGAGAAAAGGGACGTATTAATGAGGTAAGAACAGAAAAAAGAACCGCGGCCGCTCTCAGCTGCAGTCCTTGAAGTTCACACGAGTTACATCAGGACGACACGAGTGAAAGCACCGGACGCCATCAAACTGGCTGGACACAGCGGGGACGCCGCCTCGGGCTCGAGCAGCAAACCCAGCCGTTGCCAATTTCGCCGGGGTGCTTTGATCACTACAGTCCCCTTCGACAAACCGTCACCATCACACGCGAGTGTCACCGAGCAGCGCAAACAATTATTACGCCGCCCGAGATACCTAGATGGCATTTAATGGAACTACGGCTTTATCTACTCAGCAGCGGTGCACGGTGGTAATTTGCAACAAGTGTCTCTGGCAACATACTTTCGCTCCATTACCTCTGTACTTCATAACGACGAGGCAGACATAAACAAGACTTTTCGCTCGAGTCTCTCATGGGAACGAAATGACTACAATGCTGATTCATTCTCATTGAAATCCTCTCAAACCGTGTTAGGGCTTGGAGAGGAGAAGATATAATAGGTCCCCCAGAGCAAAGTAAGAAACAAAGGTAGACAGAGACTTCCAGACATCACCTGTCTTACCGAGAAATTACGATCCTGGAATTGCTCAGCGACGAGGCTGACAGTTATGTCGCTGCGTTTTGACTCGTGACGTGCTGGACGTGGGCTTGAATTATTAATACGGTAATTTGTAAAAGAAGATCAGCGGTTCCTGAGCTTCCAACGAAACAAACAAATGTAAGCGGTTTAGTCTGCAGCGCTAATATTGATTTTATTATCAAAATGTCTCAGCGGTTTCACATAACAAACACTTAATGATGTTCATCTCTTTTACTGCAAATGGCAACGATTCAAATCTGTTGTCCTAAAGGTCTATACATTTTTATCAGTCAGTGGAATTTATTTGCACCATTAATGAACCACCAACATGTTACAGCATCCAAACCCATCTGCAGCCTCTTCTAATGCTCATCCAGAGGCAGTATGACAATGGTTGAATGGGGAAAACCGCAGGCTCTGGCTAGGCTTTGGGCATTTCAATGATTTTCTGTAACATGAACATGAGGGACGTGCTGTGAGGGGGCACATGTGCTGACCCCCACCCCCGCCCCCCACACACACTTGAAGCTCGCATACTCTGAATGCACAGGCCACTGCTCAACTTCTGCTCTAATAATCTCACATATTCTCAAAGTGATAATACTGCGAGCCATCATATCTGCAGTCAGATGGTGCGGACAGGCTCAGAAGATGTTGCCTGAGGGCCGCGGCGCTGGAGCCCTCAGGACTGCATATGTAAACCGCATATCAAGCCTGGTGGCCAGCATCGAGCGCAGCGGAATGAGGGTGGGCATCTGTCGGCGTTTCCACATGCTGGGAGATCAAAATGTACATCTATCGATGAACCTTATAAAAAAAAAACGTTGTTACAGTCCACTTCATTCATAACTTTCCACTCTTTGCTACACCCATCGCTTATGAAATGATTATGAAAATGATTACGGGCATGAACGGTTTAAGCTCCTTTTTTGTATCTGCGTTTTACGGTTTGTTCACGGTAATTAATTCTTAAAGCCACGGAGCTCTGCAAATTAATGCTGGTGCAAGTCAGGTCAGACTAGCTGCTTATTGCTCGTATAAAACTATTAATTAAAGTCCAAAGCAGAGGGGCGATAAATGTGCACGGTGGACGCTCCAAAGGGTCACCTTGTCCTTTAAAACTTTAGACATCGAATCAGCTTTCGGGGGTTGAGCTGGATCCCAAACAGCCACGTGCGGCGAGCCTCATCAAAGAGGCTCCCCCTCCTCAGGTGCCCCTGAGGCGTAGATAAAAGTCCAGGAAAATCAGAGCGTACCAGAATGGTTTAAAGCCACCTTTTTTTTTTCTGCTAATGAAACATTAGCGGCGACATCTCAGCATTCATGGGGGGAAATGTGGACACTTTGCCTTCATTTAGCCCTGCGCCGGTGTGATCCAGGGACGGCGGCGCTGCGAGCGAGAGGTAATTGGC
>JAOXYL010000059.1:19510706-19527418 GCA_028564955.1 Terapon puta
TGTGTGTGTGTGTGTGTGTGTGTGTAACCTCATGCCCTTCCCGAAGAGCGTGTTTGGTGCAGCAGACGACTCTAACTCAGTAATGAGGATGTTGTTGGGGTTTTTTGTTCTGACTGGCAAACCTCTTTAAATGTTGACTCAGCTCAGAGACCGCTACCAAATATTTATCTGACCCTTTAGCCACAGAGGTCAAACTTAAGGGGGAACAGGATTTAGCAGTGGCATCGATCAGGCCCTCCTCGCAGCAGCCCAACTCTATGAAATGGAGGTCTCTCTGGAAAAGCCAGTGTGAGCAGCAGTGGGTCAATACTGCTTCAGCACAGACTGCTCCACAAAATATCTGAGATGGATCATCTTATATATGCAACAATATTTTTTTGTTTGTTACGTGCGCGTGAAATGAAAAAGAATTTGACAGATTTGCCGTTTGTGATCACTCTTCAAATGGCCCGTATTTGTTTGTGAATCTGATCAGAACAAAATGAAGCATGTTTCCTTTGCACTCGTGATTTAAATTATTTCACTCCTCGCACAATCTGCTTCATTTTAATGCCGCACCGTTAATAAGGACAGAAACACATAAATCTCTCATCTCAGATTCACACACTACACTTCCTGGAATTATGCCTCGCAGAACAAATAGGTGTTTACTTGCACACAGTGCCGCGTTTTGATGCCGCAGGCGGTGTTCATTTTTTTGAAGAAAATAGTGCTTCATGTGCGGGAGTTCAAAAGTGTTGAAAGGTGTGATTTCAGGTGGCGATACGGGACATGATCATGTTGTTTTCGCGGCAGCAGCAGGTGTGGTTTCATCAGTATGCATTGGCAAATGGTTGGAGTCCAAGAAAATTATGATCATCTACGGCAGGAAGTGTAGCTGTAAACAGGCAAAATGACTCAACGCTGAACTCAGCAACACATTTGCTGCATATATTAGATGATCTATTCAGTGACCCCAGGCCCGCTTTCCATATCTGGAAAATCCAACACGCATCACTCTGTTTTGAGAAAGCAATATCTCCTCGGTGTCGGATTTTTCACAGCCTAACAACCTCCCTCTGTAATAGATGAAATCCAAAGGCAGCACTTTTCTATCTGAGTTTGTCAGCAAAGCCACGCTTTGATTCCCCCCCTCTCCATGCAAGTACAATATACACCTGTCTCCTCTTTGAGAGCTTTGGGGGGTTTCGTAGGTGTGGAGAAAACAGATGGGGCAGAATTAATCCTCTCTATCCGTCCAAACAAATGACGAGAGTTACAGCGTATGAACAGTTGTTTCCATATGTTGGTGCTTCTCACAGCTTATTGTAGAAGGGTAATCGTTTGAGCCAAATTTTGATTACATGATTGATTTTTTCATAATTGGTTGGGTCAGATTGTCTCATTGTGGCCTCATATATTTATATATACAGTATGGACAATGTCTACTTAAAACCTCCTTTTTTACTTGTTGGATGTTGAATATTTTCATCAATTTAGTGCCTAAATTAAATCTTCATTAAAGATTTTTCCATTTTTTTGCATAACTGAGACTCTCTATGCCACAGAGTGATCTTATATGTTTCAGTCTCCAACAAGCATGCCGCATGTACAGAACAGTTTGTATCGCTGTATATGAATGTTTATTCTTTTCATTACTGCTAAGAGCAACAGCAGCATATAAACAACCCTCAGCCTCTGCATTTGAATGGAGTTTGCAGTTTTCCCTTTGCGAGGCCACGATTTGCTTGCAAGGCAGGTTTGTATCAAATTTATGGATGAGGTTATCGGAGTGCACTCAGAGACCCGAAGAAAGCACTGTGAGAAAATGCAGGGAAAAAAAGGAAAATCCTCAGCTACCTTGAAACCGTCGAGGTAATCAATGAAGCGCTGGTTTCAAACAAACAAAGTCCTCTTTTTGGCCTGTTTCTCTGCACTCCCCCCTCCCACACACACACACACACACACACACACACACTATAATGGATGCTCTAACAAAGTCTGAAATATTGAATTCTGCCAACAATTTTGTTTCATCATGACATCAAAGCTTATCCCACTTCAGATCCTTAATAAATGCACTTGAAGGAAGTGCACTGAGGACAGATGAGGAATTATGTGCATGGCCAGTGTCTGATTAAAGGACTTTATCAGACATATGTTGTATATTCCCATCCGAAATCTCAACACTAATCCCCCGTCGTCCCTCAACAGTTTGGGATTTGTGCAGTAATATTGCATAATGACCTCGGAAGTAAGACCTGTTTTTCAAAATAGCCCAAAAAGTGTGTTTGTGATGTTTTCAGCATAAGCAGAACAACAAAGGGATGAATGCCTGGACTAACAGGGGGCATGTTTGTGAGGAACACACAACGCACACACACACAGCCACTGAAGCAAGGCATTTAACCCCCAGCGTCTGCAGCGTGACAGCACCGTTTGCCTGTGGTGGGGAGAAACGTAGCTGCCAAAGATGCAACTGTGTTTTCACAGACGTGCCATCAGTGTGTTTCTGAGCTCCTTTATCAGTCAGTTTGCTGATGGCAAGGGCGGGAAGGTTAAACAGGTAATTCAATCCACTTTATTGATGCGCAGATCAATTGTTCAGAGGGACATATTCACGTTTCAGCACTTAAATAAATGATGCATCCGACTATACTTTAAATACGATACATCATTGACATGAAGCCAAGTTTCGCATAAAGTTGTCTGCCATGCGGAGCTTTTAAATGTCTCTAGACGGGAGCCGGTTTCCCTTTTCCATGTCAAGGAGCATTTGAGAAAGCTCATGACATCATTTCATAAGACACGCATGACACAGTCATGAATAAATAAATTCTTTGTTCACCTCCCTTTTGACCTTCATCCAAGTCATGTGATCAGACATGCTCTTTTTTTTCCCCCTGTGCAATTCCCTGCTTCATATTCACAGCCTGGGAGTCGCCCACAGTCCTCCACTCAGCAGCTCCACCGCAGCCAAGGGCTGTTTGGTGTCTTGATCAAGGGCACCTCAGCAGCGCATGAGGGAGCTGAGGCCGTAGTCTCTCTTTTTTTAAACTGCTGGTTTCTCAGGTGGTCCAGAGACTGAATCCTGTTATCTGCTGATAACCGGCTTCACAGCTTGACCTCGTGATCCAGCCATCATTGCTTTTAGATGACTTTTCATTTAAGGCGCCAATCAATTGTACATTTACTCTTGCTGTTTGTGATGCCGATGGGGCATTAACAGTTAAGCTGCAGCAAACTGGAGAGGCCAAAATGTACACAAAGCTCCTTACATTTTCATTTATTACTACAGTGTTCAACTGATCTAAAAGCTGCTTAATGGTTAAGCAGTTATGTTGCACATAGAGCACATGTGTAGTATATGTTAGCTGAACAACCAGAGTCTCATAAGTGCGACCAAGTGATGCGTACATGCACTGTGCGGTTTGGAGACGTCACAGACGCATTATTAAACTCTCACTGGCTTACCTGTTTGTGTTGTTAAAGGAATGGGGCACAGTACATTAGTTTGGACACTTTTATCGCATATTGTTGCCCTTATGGTGAACAAAACTTCTCTCGCCCTGCTGACATTACCCATAATACAACTCAATTTCCGGCTCAAGGACTCACTTGTGTTAGACTTGGAGCAGCTTATGAAGTCTTAAGTGTCTTTGTCTTGTGATTTGTTAAAAAAACAAAAAAACAGTGTGCAGTTGGAACATTTTTCACCTGTTTCAGACTTCCATGAGTTACTTTTGTTGTTCCACCAAAGACACATTTCTCCTCTGAACTTCTCACACTGTTTCGTTAGAACAACTTTCAAGGACCAAAGTGGTCCCAAATGTGAAGTGTTTCAGAAAAAAAGCCCCAAAAGCTGAATGCAAATTTGTGTAGTAGGACTTTTTTTTCCTTCACCATTAAACACCATTAATCATGTCACACTTATCTTATGACCCTTAGACGGGAAACCAAATCAGCATTAAGCCTCTGATAATGTCACATCATATATCACTCACAGGGAACATTTCTAAAAGGACATTTTGCTGGTGATAAGCACACTTTTACTTTTGAATACAGTATCTTATTTAGTATTTTTACATTGATGTTTTGGTACTTTTACTCAAAGAGATCAGTGTAAACTGTTCTTTGCACTGTCTGTTACACTCTCAATAACAATGTGTTATTTTAGGCAGAAAACAAGTCAAGTTCAGCTGTTTTCTATTCACAAACATTGTTGTTGTCACACACCTCGGCCGTGTATTTATTCTCTGTTTGAACGTGTCCTGAAAATGATCTTGATTGTGACCGACGAGTTGGCCGCTGAAGGAAAATATGCTTGTGTGTGTGTGTTTGCGTGAGCGTGGATCCAAATCCTCGGTGGTGCCAAGTCAGCACTGAAATGCCGCGCTGTCCAGGAAAAACAAATCAACATGCAGCTGTGCCCAACTTTTTATTTATTCATACTACACAGATGTTTGCGGCGCTCTTTGTGTCTACAGTATAATACACAGGAGCTCAGCGACAGAGGCAGGAGAAATGAGAAGACAACAGCAAACAATATGCGACAAACAGAGCACGACGGCGCTCACAGCGTGCGGTGCAGCGCATGCTTTGGCGTAACAGACGAGGAAAACTGACTTTGTGATTGGCGGGTCAAGTTGTCAAACCGGCAAGAAAGCAATGGGAAAGAGTGAGCATTTCTCTCTCGCAGGAGATACCATGAAGACTGGCGAGGAACAGCTAGAAAGCAAAAGCAACAATAATTGGGCGACATTTAATAGCATCTGGTTAATCATTGAGAGGTGGGGGGAAAAGTTAAGTGAGGTCAAATCCATTAAGCTGGCCAAACACATTAGAAAAAAAAAACAAAAACACCCAAATCTCTCAACAGGAAACAAGCATGGGTGGGATAAAATTGCTCTTTCCACGGATGTTTTTTCCCCCAGTGTGCTCATCTTTTACATCCAACCAGCAACACGTGTTCATGCTAAATGTTTTCCTTCACCTTCAGTTTCATCAGAACCAGCTGACTTCACCAAACACTGCATCCACCCAAGTCTGCAGCGCCTAATAAATGCATTTCACAACTCATTACTCCTTTAGTTCAGTTGGTGTTTCCTGACTGAAATACTGTAGCAACACAACCACCCAACACACAAAATGGACCCATGGCATTACTGGCCCATGTTGCGGTGTGGCTTGTGTTTTATTTTGACCTCCATATTCAGCATATATTCTACCAAGCTAAAAGGTTCCACTGTAGTCAGGGAAAAGATGCAGTAAAGCTAAATGCACCACGCGTATCCTGTCATAAAGATCAGATTGCACTTGAGGAGGTTACTACTGGGTGAAAACCTTCACTGGATAAATACCTGTTGTGTAGGAAATACTGCAGCTACTGCAGGATGTTTATCTTTAGAAGGCTTGAGGGACATTTTCAGACTGAGATTTGTTGATCAACTGATTTCAGCCCAGCTGCAGTTACATGCACACTTTTTTGTCATTCAGATGGAGGATTTCGAGTTGACATGTGATGTAATCTGTGATGGGATCGCTTTTATCCAAAATGGCTGTGTGATGTGCTAAAGCGACGAATACAACACACGTTCGTCTTCCTCAGTGCCTCCAGCAATGTCCCTGAGGCACACCTTCAGGTTAAATAAGGTTAAACTGTGGTGCAAATCAGTTTGAACGTTTTTTTGTGATTTAATTATTTATTTGGTGAGATTTTATTCTGAATTCTAATTTGGGCATTTAAACAGTTTATAATTGGAATATAAGGCTTGGTGTAAACGTAGCTATTGTCTCTAGCGAGAGGTCACACGATTCGCTTTAAAATGGAGTGAAGTCTCTAGGAAACTCTCCTCTCTATGTATTTTTAAATATAGGGCACCGTTGTCATTTATGCAGCTCACTTTTGTTTACTTTACCCTTTAAACCCCCCTCTATGAATTTTTTTACCCCTGGAGCTACTCCCAAAATGATTGTCTTTGTGCACAGGAGAATGTGCGCTGGTTAGCATGCAGAGAGAAAAACAAAGGTGTTGGATGGAAGAAGTGGAAGATGACAGACTAATATATTCAGGGCCTCAGTGTGGTTGCTAGTGGGCACTTTGCAGTCCACACCTTGTTGTTGCATTTCTGGTCCTGCAATCCAAGTGCTTTGTCATTATGGCCAGAAAAGGTAGATAGTTATGTCTTTTAAAATGGACTGAAGAAAGGGCTGCATGAAATAAGAGGGTTGCCTTCGCTATCAGCTCTTTTAGTGAAATCACTGGTGAAGTGCAGTTTTGCTGCTGAACCAGAAAAAATCAGCCCATGGGATGTTTTCATTGACCCCCATTTCTCCTTTGGTCTATGCCGCATTTCTCAGCAGTGTGTGCCTTTTCAGTAGGAAACTCACTGTCATTTCCACCCCCCACCCACACCAGGAAGCAATTTCCCAGGCAGGCTTTTGGCAGGACAGCCAGTTAAACCTCCCAGGACCTCTTTACCTCACCTTTGTTCAAAGTCTCAAAGTGCCTTTATACAGTGTGTGAGTATATACAGTGTGTGCATATGCATTTATGAACTTGTATGTGTGGATAAAATAATGTGTATTCTGTGTATGGCTGAAAAGAAAGCAACTATTGACTTTCTAATGCTGTTGCTTTGGGCTATTTACTTCTTCCATGTACACAGTTATCTGATTTATTGTAGTTTTTGATGTAATGCTGCTTTCTTTAGCGCATCTGTCACAATGTTTCTAACTCTCAACAGAGCTGATATAGCATAGCTCAGCATAAAGACGTGAAACAGGGTAAAATATCTAGCCTGCACTGTTAAATATGTTCCTGTAAAAAAAAAAACAGTACTCAACTGGTCAGCACATTTGCCATTATCTTAATGTAAAATTAACATGATTTTACTTTCCCTAAAATCTACAGTATTTAGTTTTAACCAAACTTCAAGAATACAGCATATAGCTGTTTTCTGTTGTCTGTGTCCTAATATCTCACATTTCATATTTTTTCTTCTATAGTTCCCCATTCCCTAATATGTATAATGTTTCTATATTTTATATTTTGCCTACTCTCTATAGCATTTCTATATTATTTATTTTTTTCACTTTCCAACTCAAGTCTTCTCCTACCTAAACCTTTGACACTCAGAGTGCCTGGACTATTGGTTTATGCATGAATGGCAAATAAAAATCCATGATCCTTGATCCAACTGTTGAAATGCTGCTATAAATTTCCTGCAACTGTTTACAGTGTGGCTCTGTCCAAAGATAACACAATCCACCATTCAGCCCCTCTAAAGCTCACCGCAAACTATTTATTGAAGGATGCCGTAACTTCTTGGAGTCTCCACTAGTTGGTGACAATAAGGCTTGGACTTTATTACTTTCAGAGCCAGGTGAATGTTGTTGAATCATTTCAAACTTCCTGATGAGCTGTCAGTGTGAAACTTAGTTAGGTAACATCTGTAGAAGAGAGTAAAGGAGATGCAGGTGTTTTTATTTATTTTATTTTATTTCATCTGCTTGCATGCAGACATGTTTTTCTTTCTTTCATCTCCACATACTTTCTGTCCTGCAACTTCAGTTTCAGCTCGATAAATTCATACGTCTGCCTTCAGGCCCAGCGCTCCAGCTCTCCGGATAGTGCAGCAGAAGCGCTGACACAGCCAACCGTCTCATATCTCGCTATCCTCAATCTTCAAAGAGGTCAGTCAGTCCTGCCCTCACCTCTCCTCCCAAAGCGTCATTGGCTGCCCCCCCACACACACATTCATTAGTCTAATGAGTTCAGCTGCCGTCAACGCAGCCAATGTCAGCCCGACAGTCACACTTATCAGCCCCCGCAGCCCTTACCCAAACAGCCGCTCCTTCAAAATGTGATCTGCATCTCTAACCAGATCGATACCGCAAGAACAAATCCTCATCATCACTTTCAAGGTGAACAACAGAGGCAGAAAGTCCCAGTTTCTTACTCCACATGCAAATGCTCGCTATGTCTCCTATCGAAGTTTAAATGAAGTTAAAAGTATGAGATGGACGGACTTTACATGAAAACATAATCCAAAAGAAAACAAATTCATATGCAACATTATCAGACGGCCTTTTACAAGCTACTTTCCCCATCTTTAATTTAGCAGCGTATCAAGTGATGCGATTAGCGAAAGCTAATTTTAGGCTCTAATTCCTTTTCCGGGTTCTCGCTGTGCTTTCAAGGACTTTGGTGGTTGGATTTCAGCAGACGGCACAGTTTGGTTATGATCCGTCTGCGGAGGAGCGAGAGAGACGATTGTGGGTCGCCTCTTTTGGGATTCTGCTTTCACAGATAAGATAGCCCTCGGAGACACACTGCCTGCAAGCGTATTGTCTTCTCTCTCCAAATCCAGTCGATCATATCTGGGTCAGAATATTTGGCTAATTAGGGGGTAAAAGAGTTTTTCGTAATTCCACAACAGGGGGATGTGCCACAATGAGCGTATTTTTCAAAGACAATAAGACTGTGACTGTAGATCCCTGATGGGCTTTTATACCCCCGTTTATAACAACGTATCTCCTGCTCATCAGCACTATAATTTCCTGCAGAAATTGCGTTTAGGCACTTGGTATTCAATAGAGGATGTTTATCAGATTATATGAGCCTGTGCAGTCTCATTTGCATGTTTCCAAGGGGCCGGCGTCATGACTTCAGCGCTTGCGTTTGAAGGCAGGAAGGAGCAGGCGCCGATTTGATTTTGCCTTTGAGCTCTCACGGCGTCCCATTCAGGAGAGCCCGAGTTCAAGATGTTTAATTTCTGCACCCCATCAGATATGCCCCGAGTGCAAATGAGATTTACACACATCCCACAAAAAGACATCAAGATAGCATTAATACGGCTCAGCGCTGCTCCCTCCTTCCTCCCCGAGCAGCTCATCTGTATTCTGTAAAAGGAAAACACTGGAAACAAGCTTGAGGGCATTTTGTCTACTTTTAGCAGAGCAGGTTGTTGTGTGATAAAATAATTGTATAATGACAGATATAATTATTTTTTAAAAAGCCTATCCTGTCAGTTTGACTTGTAAATCACGTTTGAACTGTGATGTCCAGAAAAAGCAGGGCCTGAGCTGAATTATGAGGCAGAGAGACGTACAAACCCTCTTCTTTACCCTCCTCTCCCCTTTTTTTTCTAAGTGCAGTGGGGCTCATGAGCCAGAAACACACCTGTGCATGCAGGTGACAGAGACGTAATGACTATAATTCCAAGTGCCCCGTCCCCTTCGATGCCTTGGTATCATGTTTAACTCCTTTTTGTTTTCCCTTTTTCTCCTCAGGTACACCACAGTCCGCTAATTTGATCACCATCGCGTTTGGTGTCAGGGCAGCGTTGCTTTAAGCGCCGACGTCTGCTCCTCGGGACGTGAGTGAAACGCCTCTCTCTGAGCGCCTCGCGGATCCCAGATGGCTGCCGTTACAGACTGGACACCTTCAGACACAGCGGAGGGTTGCTTAAATTGAGGGTGACAAACAGTGACAGTGCCAGTGACAAAAAACAGGTTCAGACACGTGGTGTGGTTTGTGTACGAAGCGGGTGGCAAGGCGAAAATTGCAAGTTCAAACACAAATGTTTGAGCTTAAGCTGAGTCTGAGGCTGAGCTGAGCAAAGACACACGGGCGCATGTCCTACATTCACAAAAATGATGCAAGGCAAAACACACATCTGAATTAAGCCTGCAAACACACACACAGTGGCAATGCAAACATGTTGATCTTTAGCAGGATGGAAAAAAGTCTCAATAACAGAACCATTGCAACACGTCTTAAAAGGCTGCTTTAAACCAGAGCTCTGTCCAGAGTATATTTTAACAAAACAAGGTCATTTTGTTGTTGTGTAAAGAGAGACACGGCTCAGTGGCTTCAGGATTTCTGTGAGCGCACGTGTGTGTGCATAGACTGCAAAATCAGATTGATATCATTTGACAAACTGATAAAAACACATCAGTCGTTTGGCTGTGCGCAAAAAACTGCTCACCTTTCCTGTCCAAGTTGCGTGACTATTTTATTTTAAATATTTAATCACGGAAAAAAAGCAACATCTCCTCTACTTCAACAGCAGCTCCCTTTCAAAAGTCTGTGTGTCTTTCGTGCCACCACATCACAGCATCTTGTTCCATTAAACAGAATTAAATTACCTTTAATGTCACAAACCAAATCACATCCATCAACTTCTTTTATGGAGTGCAGAGCAACGTTTTGGGGAGCAGGCATATGGAGAACAGAGATGTGGAAGGGCTCCAGTCCGAGAAATTATTAATCAAAGTCGCCAGTAATCACCATATCGCCAATATGGATGGAGGCACCTCTATAGTCATCAATATATGATCCGATTGCCAACTCTCGGGCTACCTCATTTAGGTCTGCTGTACATTCTCTAAAGCTTTAAAGAATATGTTTTAGTCATTGCTTGAACTATTGAGACTGAGAAGAGTGGAAAAACATACGTGTGCATTATCATATCATTTTAAACAAACATGCTATTTTCCTGAAATGTCTCCAGAACTGCTTTAGCAGTATCACTGAGTGAGTTTCCCTCTTACCCTCACTCACACACCTTGATGGTGACTGATCTGCCAGGGTTAGGGCTCACCGGGAGCAGCTCGGGGGTTCAACATCTCAACCAAGGACGCTTCGATCTGCGGTTCTGCCTCCTGAGCCGCAGCTGCTCACATAACCTGTTTCAGAATGCAACCTTTTGCAAACACATCACTGCGCACGCTATTCACTGACTGATGAACTGTGCGAGTGTGTGTGTGGCTCCACCAACGAAGATGGAAGACACGAATATCTCCTGCCCGTCGCCCTGCCCCGTCCATGACTTCCCAGGTCTCCTTGCACTCACCAGGTAATGGCCAGTGATGACTGAGATTCCTGCCCATGCTATATTGAAGGAGGAAAGAAAAATACAACTCATTTGCTGCTCACTCGCCTCTTCACCCTCGCCTCCGAGGAGAATGGCCGTTCTCCAAGCTAATGCACTCTGGAAGGACTGAATGCTGGAGGAGCTGTCGCTTACGTTGTAAACAGCAGTGCGTGTGATGAATGAGGAATAAAAAAAAACCCTTCAGTGAATGAAAGCAACCTCACAATGAAAATTTCATCTTTGGATAATTTCATGGGCTGCAGGACCGTGACACATGCTCCGCCCAGGCTTCAGTGTTAGCCGATAAATGTGAAAATAAACAAAATAACATTTACATTTGTTTAAAAATGAACAGAAAAAATCCAGATGTCCCACTCCAGTGTTCAGCAGCATGAAGGACATATTAATGACCTTTTCTATTTTTTGGAGGGGTGCTAGCAAGCATTGTTTCAAGTTGGAGTAGCACCAGACAGGGGATCTCAGGCAACAGGATGAATATTTAATCAGTGTTACCTCATTGCCATCCGCTATGCCGCCTTTTTGCAAAGTTGCAAGCTAGGATTTTATTTCCACAAGCGCAGCAGAATGAAAGTTGAGCAGTTTGTGTGGATTTTTATTGAACATCACTTGTCATTTCGGGGTGTTGTGCCGAACGCTTCTCAAAATGTCACTGTGCTCAAAACAACGTGAGTCAGAGGAGTCTGTAAAGGTTAAAACAATATTTGTTTCATACACTTTTTTCTGCCAGGACATCTGTAATCTCTGACTGGAGCAACAAAGGACTCTAGCAGAATCAAAGAAATGGGGAAAAAAAACACACACTGTGACATACGCCTTCGTATCCATGTTTGATTGAGGTAAATATTTCCACCACACCGTGAGACTCACCCTTGCTATTCTTTAAACCACTTATGAAAAGCGGATTGTGCTTTACGTGGCTTCAATATGTCTAAACTGCCCTGAACATAAAGGGAGTAGCTGTTTTTGATGATATTGCACCTCCTGACCCTTGAGGAGTAGCCTGCGTTAGCTCCACTGTTGTTGTGCAACATATATGCTTTCATCCATAAAGAGGCAGGGGAATGTCCTGTATTTCGTGGCCCAGCAGACAGATGGTGGGTTTCTCCTGTGAATCGTAATCTCCCAGCAAAGCTGAGATAAAACAAGTTTAATACTGTGAAATCCAGGGGTTTTATCCCTGCTCTGATGATAACACACATATGGCTCAACATCTGGGGGGAGGGGGTGAACAGCGGACGTCCAGACATCATGTGACAAGTTAGGTAACCTCAGTACTACTACTATTACAGTTAATAACGGCAATAATGATGATAGGAATTATAATAATATATTCTAATGTGAAAATGGATGGAGATTGGATGTGCTTTTCTTTGATCTTTGAAAGGCTCTCGTGTTGCACCAACTGCCACTGGTTGACATTATCATATTGTAACCTGATTATGGGGTTAATGGGAGTCCCACTGTAGATACCTACTGTATGAGTTTTATTTACAGTTCAGCACTGGACGTGTATATGCATGTTCGTGATGGGGCCTTATCACGGCTGTTATTATATTCCACACAACGGGCTGACAGGTTGGATGATTCCCCCTCTTTTATTAAGGAGGACTAGATCGTAAAATTGCGGTAAACTGATGTCATTTCGTTTGCAGAACGAGGGTCATGAGGAACAGAAGGTTTGCAGGGGAAGTGGCTTTATTACTTAGAAGAAATAGATTGCAAATGGTCTTTGCCTCAACAATCCCCAGCAGCAGGACCTAGTTGGAGCAAACATCAGCTGTCAGAGCTGATTAATCACATTTTTTCACACCTGTAGACCCAGTTTAAGGGTTCCTCAGGTTTTTTTTTTCCTCTCGTGGTGCTATGGAGAGTCACCCCCCCTCCAGTTTGCGTTGTGCCTGTGCGTGCATGCTCACATGTCCATGCATGTGAACCATATTCCTGCAACATCACACTCTTCCACAAGAGCTGGTGAAAAAAAAACGAGAAGAAGGAGACAGTAAGATGACAAACATGGATTGAAACAATGCTTGCTTGAATACAGGTTAAAAAAAAAACTCAACTGAGCACTTTTAAGCTGTAAATTAACATCATACTACAACACTGAATTATAAACCTGCATACATTACATTTGTTATGCTGGTGAAAAGTCTCCATGTGGCTTAAATCATCGCTATATGATTTGAGGTAATTTATGACAGTTTCCTCCTCTGCTCTCATATCTGTGTGTTGTTCGCCGTCCTTGAAGAAAATCTTGGCGGAATAATGGGCTCTTAAAAGCAACCACTACCTTGAATATTAGAGTATGAAGTGCATTCAGTGGAAATACGGGTTTGCGTGCTTGTTCACCTTCACTCCCAGGCAAGGTTTCTCAAGTCTCATCGCTTTATTTATCATTTCCATATTCTGGTGCGAACATGAGGGCAGGGCTGCTGAAAAACCTTTTGGATATTGTGCCTCCAACACGCATGCTGTAACTGTCACGGTCACGATCATGATGTTATTAGTTACTCCTCTGACCCAACCCCGTCTTTACAAAGACTCTTCACTTTTAGAGGACGTTACCAGCGGAGGGATGTTGTGAAAGAAACTCACAGGGACAGGCCTGGATTTCTACTTTCCTCTCTTTCTGACACAGTTCATTGAATTATACTCTAAAAGCCTCCTGTTTCCTGATTTTATCATATTTCCTAAATTGGTGCTGTGGCTGTTTGCTGTAAACGCAAACGTCCTCCATCCCATCTGTGCTATTGAATACATTCAGCACAGTATACACACCACCAACTTCATCAGCAGAACAACGGAGCGCTGTCTCAGTGTCACCTCCTTCCTGCTGTTCTGATTGTGGTTAAGTTAGCAGAGAGAGAGGCTTCACATTAAAAGCCTTCATGCTCCTCGCAGCTAATCATCCTTCTCTCCCCTGGTAGGATTTTAATTTGAATTATCAACAGGTTTTTAGATCTTGTGACGACATTTTAACAGCAGTAAAACAAAAAAGCGAAGCAAATGGCTGGAAAAATCAACAATTTTTTTTTCTTTTCCACCCCCATACTTGTTGCTGTTACATTATGCAGCACTTACCAAGTTAACGTGATAATAGTCGAGGTAATAACACGCAGCCCAGTATTCTTACCAGGCCTTTATTAGCCTACCTTTACATGTTGGTGCCATAATTTGAATACCGGCTTCTCTATTTAAGAGTTTTTCCATGTTCTAAGCCTTTTTTAATAATAATTTTATTTTCAAGTTCAAGTTCAGGTTTTCTCCTCACGCTCAGGCTGCATCTGTGCGCTCATCAAATGTCTGCTCTCACATTTTTCCTCTGCTCTTGAATTTTTTTTCGTGCAACAAACCTGTCAAAATTCCTCAACCAATACAGTGTTTACCAATGAAATGATCCCCACCTCGTTGCAGGCACATTTACTTTACTTTTTGGAGTGTCCCGATGGTGCTGTTACTCTTTAAACATGTTCCTCCATGTCTGCCCTGTATTTTGCTAATCCAAGTGAAAAAAAGGGGGCTATCTGAGTGTGAGGGCAGGGTTTTGAATGAAAGCATTACAAAAAAAAGAACAGTAAGTCATGCTCTCTAATTGAAAGACCTTGCTCTTGAATGTATTATTAACGTGTGGAATCATGTTACCATCCTGCCAACAAAAACAAAAAAGTCAGTATCTTGGCCTTTTTTTTTGTATAGCATACTAGAATTTCACCGTCTTGAATTCGGCTTCTCTGTGTGCTTGTGGGCTCGTGTTTTCGGACGATTTTCCCATAAAGGGGTCACTGAGTACCAACCGAAAGTCACAAAGGAGAGTGACGTAGGAGGCATTTATCCAGACCGACCCCGATACAGTGCACCCGTGTAGATGTCAGAGGGGCCGACCACATAAAGGCATGTTACTCACCAGCAAACATCCCCAGATGAGAGATGAATTATGGGAAGGAAGCTGGAAAGGAGAAGACATTTATAGCTCTATCGTGGAAATGGATTTCACTATTCATTACCCCGAGGACTGATGACACGACTTTTAATGCAGAGTCATTGTACCGTGACTTATCCTATCCATCTTGCCTCTCAATACTGTACGGCAATGAGACGTCTTGCATTACAGCATCTTTGTCATACTTAGTGTGCGCATTAACAGTATGATAACTTATTTGCATCGGCCGTTATTTGACAGCTTAACTTTCAACCTGAGCGGAGGGAGGCCGCGAAAATCATCTCGAAGAAACTATCAGCAGGTCGATTCGCGGTTATAGCCCGGCTGCTGTAACATTCGTCTGCCGCGGATCTTCCCAGCAATTCGCACCAGGAGTCAGCCCTCTCTCTGCAGCCTCCACATCAACTGAGACCATTTTGAACCATTAAATGTGTCGGTAAGTGGACGGATGGCCAGAGAGGTTGGCGCCGAATCGGCAGATGGACCTGACAGCGAGTCAGACGGAGAGGAGGAGGGCGGGTGCGACGTCGAGCCGAGGGACACCCGGGAGGATGCGGATGAGGAGAGGAAAAGGGGAGATGTGAGAAAAAGATGAATAAGGGCGAGGGGGGAGATGTGTGGGCGTCAACAACAGTGACACGAGACAGGCGTGATGAACGACAGCTCGGGGGACACGGATTGGAGTCTCTTCAAACCCAGCCGCACCCGTTTCTCCTGAAAGGCAACGTGCACGCAAACACACGCACACACACACACACACACATACACACAAACACATGTCCATGCATGAGCTGACAGTACAGTAACACCCCCTCTCTGCGCCTTTCCAAAGTTGTTTTGCTTGTTGACAAAGAGTTTTTTTGTCTTTTTCCCGTCTGTGACTACAAACTTTGTCTCCATGCTGAGGCAGTGAAATGTTTTGCTCCTGTATTGTGATTTGACTTTGTACTGCGGTGTTTACGGCGCCTGTAAACAGCTCCACAGGTAACCTTACAGCGCCGTAGCTCGCTCGCACTGTTGCTTTGGCATCTTTCGGCGCCATATACAGATGAATGATCACATTTAAAACTGATTTATTGCTCAGCTGTTATCAGCGGCCTGTGTGGACCCCTTACAAGCGCCGAGCTCCTCTTCAGACGGGAGGTGAGACGCTGCTGGAGAGGGTGGAATAATAAGCTCAAATCTGCAGGTTGAAAGTGCACATTGTTGTCCGCTCATTTGATGTGATGCATTAATGATTTTTGGTTTTTCCCCCAAATACGATCACAAATTTCATTTCACCAAAAATACAAAGGGGGACAGAGAGATGCAAATGCACTGATGCCAAAGGAAAATTTTATTCAGCTCTCATTTCTCGTGTTGGAAACATAATTTATCAAATTAAACATGTACCAGCTGGCAAATTACGCACCAATTACACTGTAAATCACAGATGACTCTGCGGCATGACAGTGACTGCACAGCGCTGCTAAACTCTTCCCACCCTAGGAGCGAGAGAGTATCCTCTCCCCGACTCGATTTAAACTTGAAACACACGCCTCCATCTGCAAAGCCCGACCGCGAAGCAATCGCACCCCAGAGCCCAGGCGTCCCTATTCCCAAGTCTGCGCTTTACTCTGCTTGGCTGGCTTTTATTAATGCAACCCTTCCACATTATCCATCATTTCTCTCTGGCAAAGTCCTGACAGTTAATTAGATGCCACGTTTGCTAGAACTATATTAGGCATTAAACTCTAAAAAAAAAAACATCTCTAGAAAAAGACAGCAATTGTGACCTACATGCATGTACATGCATAAAAGAGGAGAAAGTGAGATACACCACGGCTAAATGTTTTAAACTTTTAAATCTTAAAGGGGGAGGAGCATGCGATGGGCTCCATACATCACTGTGT
>JAOXYL010000059.1:19530458-19547616 GCA_028564955.1 Terapon puta
ACACACACACACACACACATACACACACTGTTTGAGTCATGGCCCATGATTTAGCTGCTCCCTGTGAAGCGCAGTGATGTGTGATGCAGCTTTATGAGCTGACATGAATAATTGGGAAATAAACAGGCTGTGGCCTAAGCTGAGGTTTTAAAACCCAGTTGAACCTCGGCTTCCTCCAAAGTGCAGACGGCAGCCCCATAGATCTTAAATTAGCCTCCCAAATTTACATACCAGCTCGCATATTCATGTTCATATCCGGAGTGATTTAAATTCCCATGCCAGTCATGCAGCTCACCTGAGATGACAATAAGCTCCGGCTTCCCGGCTTCCTTCTTTCAGGCTCTTACCAATTTCAAATGCTATCCAGAAGGTGCTGACTTTTTATATTTCATTAGGTTTTTTTTCAAAGCAACTCTTCCACCTCCTTAAGTGTGAATTAAGATGTGCACTCAGGGGCTGAAGCCTTCTCATTTAATCCACTCCCTCACCAAAGTCTTCCTCTTAAAAGTCACAGGAAGCGAAGGAGGGGGGGGGGTTTCCATTTTCAGGGTGTGAGATTCTTCACCTTTTTTATTTTCAAACTCTTATGTTCAAAATAAATGTGATGATCTTAGAGGAGATGTAAGAAAAATGTGAAGTCATGGGTAAGTAAAGGACTCGGTTCAGTTGCTTTGTTTCATGCAGAGCAGGTCTTCTTTTAGGTCTTTAGTGCTCATTTAGATGACGTTTGAAGAAAACAGGACATGGACAACACATTCTGCATCCTTTCCCTATATGCAAGACATCACTTATCGTCATCTGTTGTCTGTTTTCAGTTTTTATTCCTCCATTGTTATGAAAATGCGATCGGTTCGGTTTGGTGAGCCACACAAAGGCACTCTGAAATGCAAATCTGCGACGACTCAGCCTTAATGAAAGTGAATAATTATTCACGGGCTGTCAAAAGCCATTGATCTGATTTCAGCGTGGATATGCCCACATTTTTTGGCCAAGAAGTAATGCGCGTTGGGAGAACAGTTTTTTTTTTATTCCAGACACTCATTACACATACACTGCACACTGTTGGGGGGATGATACATCATATCTCATATTATAATACAGCTCAGTGGTGGGCAACATTTACCTTGAAATTTTCAAGGAGGCTTTAAATGAATGACTTTAAATGGCATTGCTGGTTGCAGAAATTGCGTAGATTACCTTTCAGATATGAAGTAAAAAATAATAAAATGCTTCCATACACACGCAGACACACACAAATCTCTCTCCCGCTCTCTCTGGGGTGAAACGAACATGTGTGCGTCTGCCCTTACAGAAACATTCAATCTCTTAACATGACTTTCATGCCTGTCATCAAATTGGAGAATGTGTTACCATGGCAACAGTGTCTTAGGCACAGCCTCTGGTGACAGCCTCTAGCCAGTCCGTGCACGAACACACACACAGAGAGAGAGAGAGAGAGAGACAGAGAGAGAGAGAACAAGGGAGCAGGAGCAGGTGAAATATCTACACATCAAAGAGAGCCACACTGACCTGCCCACCGCTGTTTTAAAGCACCAATAAATTTCCCACTGATCTCTGTCTACAGGTGGGGGAGAAGGGAGCGACTTCAAATGCCCTCTCAAAGCAACAAAAGGTGAAAACATCTGATGCCCACAAGACTGCCATTTTCTGGCAACAGCAACACACAATGAATGATTCTAATGGCATCCCTGAAGAGTGCCATCGTATGTCACCTATGGATGGCAGCTTCCGGAAATGACTCACTTGGCATTCAGGCCACATTGTTGTGCTTTATATTTAAAGGTCCAAGATGATAACACCCTTTCCCATCTTATCTGAACCCTTGTCCACTTTGCAGCTTCCTTTTTTATAGTAAGTGATGTTTATGTACAACTAATTTACATCAGAAATAGGGAATGTGATGATATCTGAAATAGGTTTATACTCATCTCATAAATCTTGAAGTGTGTGGCTGTTACTCTTTGATCCATTACACAAGTGGCCTCATGGTATGGATTCACCCTTTACACCCTTTTTTTCAATACTCTTACACTGGATCTCAGAAAGCCTGAAATAAAATCTCCTTTGAATGTGCCAAACAATGCAGTGTTTAATGACCGATGCAGACATCTCATCCTGCATATCCCAGATCCCAGTGTGATTATCTGTTTACTCAGCATTTGAAGCAGATCCTAGTTCCTGACGCAGACGTGGATTTGAAACTTTTAAACATTTCCTGTCGCTAAAATAAATTTAGAGGATTGTGCTGCCTCATCGGTAGTGTGTGCCCGCTGAGTGCTTCCTGGGTTCTTCGTCTTTTTAAATTTCACACTTGACTGTAGGGCACTCTGCTTTTGAAGACTGCAAATTGGCAACTTGCAACAAGTAGAGAGACTGAAAGGGGGAAAGTCTCTCATATGTCTGTTGAAGAAAAAAAAAAAAAAGTCACCATCGACAGACTTCAGAGGGTTTGTGTTCTAATTGCCTAACAGCGTCATATCTTCAGTTTTACTAACAAAAAACATTTTCCCTCTTGTGCATGCTGCGGAGCGAAGCCTATCAGGCAGTTACAATGAACTCTTTAGTTGTTGGCGATTTAATCTTTTTTCCATTTATATGCTAAGTCTGCCACAAAACCGTTTTGTGCCAACATCATCTTCAATGATCGTAATCTTCCTGACACAAAATGGGAATGCAGCGTGCGTGGCCCCGAACTGCCTGCGCCGCTCAGATCCCGGCAGCAGTATTTAGGCGAGGGGTCAGGACCCGCCAGTGTGGCACCGGGCCGCTCGGTCGCATGACTCCTGGAGAAACAGCAGAAACTCTGCGGCAGGACTGCTGGATGGAGTTTGAGAGAGGATTGCTTGTGACAAGGACCACGAGGCCCTGAATATTATTACAGTCCTAAGGGTGGTGGAGGGGAAAAAGAACAGGGGGATAAATGAGAATGTAGAAAGTCACGACCAAGAGGATGCGAATGTTTGAGTGCCTCGGGACAAAACAGACATATAAGACAAGACCAAGTGTCTGAGGACAAACTATGGGCCCATCACTTCTTGTCGGAAAAACAAAAGGCCCAAGGCTGGGAAATTTGACAGATGGTGGCTGTTATTTGTAGATTGCCCCCCTTTGTTTTCTTTTGTCTGTAGTTTCCGACTTTGTCCTGGTACTGAGAGAACATGCAGACTATGAAATTTAAAGCTTTTATTCACCCAAAATGAATGACTTCAATGATGTTGTCCAGAATATTCAAGCCGACATTCACACAAAGACATGATCCGGTTCTCTCTCCGGTCATGATTTGTATCTCTCCCTGTAGATGTGTTCACTGGTTGAACTGACAATCCACGGGCATTTAGAAGGCTGCAGGCTTTTTGAGTTTACGTAACCGCTCTGGTGTTTCTGAATGAAGGTAAAAATATTAAAAACACACAACCTCTAGCAATGCACTAACATCTTGTTCACAAGCTCAGCGTTCAGAAGCAGAAAGCAAAGCCCAGTGCGCTCTCTGGTGCTGCAGCTCTTTGGGCCATAATGTTGCTCTTATTATTCCCTGGACACCCACAGAAACTGAAGTGAGAGTATTTTTTGGGGGGGATGGAAGAGGCTTAGAGGAGGCTTTGCTCATCATTAGGTGCTGTATGCTAACACTGGAAACCTTAATGAAATATTTAGTGCTGTGCTGGAGTGTCTGAAGCTTTCTCCTGCTTCAAAATGATTACTTTCATTTATTAAGACACAACAATGGGCGAGGCAGGAAGTAAAAGCTGGTACAAGCCCCCTAGGTATTTATGAGGACTGGAAACTATCAAAGTAGACTTTTTTTTTAAAGACGAACACATGTAGACTTGTCCTTTCTTTATTCATATTTCATATGGCTTTACAAGCCACATATTCAGTCCACTGAACTTCTTGTTCCATGTGGCGGAGATGGTTTTCATTATGCTCCAATGAACATCGCTAAAAGGAAAGTTTTCACTTCAGTATTGCAGTATTTCACTTGAGCACACTTGGTCTCTTTCACGATCGTCTGCTGCGTTTCGTAACGATTCATCCAGCATGTTCTTAAACTTTGCAAGCTGATGGTCCTCATACTCAGCGAAAACCTGGCAAGAGCGCTCACATCTCACCGGCTAGATTGGCTGCTGATTGAGCATCTTGTCACATTTATGTCTGCTGACCTCACAATTCTCCATCGTTTTGCTGTTTGTTGTTTGAAGGGGTGTTCGCAGTGCAAGTGGATCATGTGCTTGATTACACCTCATCCTGAATGTACGAAGTGCAAATAATGAAAACCAGTGCTACAACGATATATTGTCGACTCTTCAGTGGACTCCCTCATCTTTAACAACTGTTCTGGAAGAGCCATTGAGCATGTTTTTGATGATCAGGCACACTGCTGTTATATTATAACCTCTTGGCTCTGCGTCTTGCATTCCTGACTTGGTGGAAATTAATCATATTAGCTGAGAGTTATTTGATGCATATTTTGAAGGCGTGTGCTCCAGCGTGGCCCACTCTGTAACGCAACACTTTGGTACACAACATCCTGATTCGAAATGAGAGCAGGTACAGATGATGATAATTATAGCAGTGATGGTAGACTTGAAAATATTAAACTACCAATTGAAAATACTGAGGAGGTCACTCAAAAGATGGAGACAGGCGGACAGACAGACTTTTAATCTGTTCCAGGTCTGTAGCAGTGAATTTGAAAGTAGAGATTTTCTTTTTACTGTTACCTGAGGACCTCAGATGTTCAGTCAAGCCTTGGGTCTGTGATTGAGTGGTTGACTGAAAGGGCAACGTGGAATGATAAGAACAGAAATTAGAGAAAAAACGTGATTGCTTGAGTGAGAAAAAAAAAAACTCCATTAGCTCCCCCGTATGCTTTACCTCACATAACCTCGACTGTGCAAGCTGATTTTAGCTGCGTAGGTGGATGGCTGTCCCGCAGCTATTACTGCGTTATAAGGTACGCAAGATGGAAAGTCACACTTCTGTGCGGTGCCTCAGCACTTCCACTAGCTCCATCATTTAACAAGCTAGGGGAGCTGATATAGCGTTTAGGCTCCAAATTCAATGTTACAATCTGAGCGTGCACAATAGAAACGTAAGCTTTGTAAAAAACGGATAAATCTTAAACTGGACCAGTGCATCTAGCAAATCTCAACAAAATGAAAATAGATACAGAAAATATAGATAATAAAATAGATATGCACTGCATTGCATGGGAGTGCCCTTTTGTTTAACAGATCCCAGAGAGAAATGAGTTCACATGCACAGGAACACACTATAACGAAGACGCTGATGTTTGACTGAAATGATCCTAAAAGGTGAAAGGTCTCTTCCACTTAGTTATTTCAACCTTGTGTCTAACAAAGAAAAAAAAGAAAAAGATGACGACAGCTCCTGATGGATAAAACACTTTCCTCATCAATCACTGCAATATGAAACATCAGCTGTCAGCCTGCGTGTTCCCAAAACACCAGCAGCCGTCTGCAGCGGAGCACACAGGTTTTGGCTTCCTGTTCATCATAGCTTACAGGAAGAAGGGTCTGGCAGAGCATCTCGCAGTTATACCTCTAACAGTGTATGTTCACTCCTGTACCACTTGGCATTAGTTATTTCAGTAATAGCCGTTTTATTATTGATTAAATCTACCAATCTCCAGAACCTACATGTTTACAGTAGTGGAGAAACTTTCATTAATTTTATAGGCCTGAGAAATAACATGTGGAGAATGATTGTCCATATCAGTACCTTCATTCATTGAAAACTGGACTCACTCTGCATGTTGCAATAACGAGGATGGACATCTGTAAAACAGCTAAAAAGATGTGTCATCCAGTATAATGAAGTCATTTGTGCAGTGGTAATGACTTTTTTTATTAATCACTATAATTTTAATCTGATATGCCTTGTTTGTTACATTCGCCACTTTATTATTATTATTTTTTAACCATTGTCAATCCATTACTGTACATGCAGTCTAGTGCCGTGTTTGTTAAACACCGAGCGTCCCTCAGGTCGGGGGGCTGGAGCTCCTTCCTCAGCGTGTTTATGAAGCCAGCTGTGTTACTTTTCTCACTTGACTGCTTTGTCTTATTGGAATCAATGGGAGACCAAGGTGGTTCACTCACTCCATTAATTTGGTATCATGAAACTGCAACTTTGTGCAAACCCTGAAGTAATATATATCAGACCGCCCCAGCGCTTGTTTGGCTTCGGCCATGGGAGGCTAACATCCATACTAATGTCCCGTCCTCTGGTGGGAGCACGGTACTGTGGGGTTTTCCTGATTTAAATGAGACTTCAGCCCTGCAAATCGATGAGCCTTACCCCCTCCCAGCTACACAAAATCAGCACAGTGGCCCGAAATGCATCATGGGCTTAAATTCAGGATACATGGGTCAATAAGCAATTTGAGATTAGGCTTCATTGTTGTCCTTGCTGGGTAAAAGATGCAATAGACAGACTGCAAGGCTGCAATGTCAGTTCACTTGTGCTGCAGTTTGTTATGAATAAAATCTTTTTCTAAAATAAGCTATTTGTCTGCACTACAGGCTTTGTTGAAGCAACTCCCTTCACCACTGTGTTCATCTTTTATGGGGTACAGCATAAATCTAAACCTGAAGAGTCTAAAAATAATGTTCTTTTTTAATACTTCTCACACTGAAGACAGCAGGGCCTCCCTCATCTGCACAGTAAAGACTTTTCATTATCAAGGTGCTTCAGCAGATTATATAAATGGCTGCGAGAATGTAATGAACCCTTAAAGTGATGGCTCACTTAGATGGGGACCATTTTATTTATTTGACTCAATTTCCTGCAGATCTGACTGTGACATTTTATGCTGAACCTGTAGACCATGTTTAGCCTGAAATATATATGTACATTTAACACAAGCATGCATCCGTATTCCTTTTGTGAAGGAATATGTATTATTTATAACTAACAAGTAACAGAGGCTAAACAGAATCAAGGATAAGCGCATGAATGAACAACAACAGCAGCCTGTGAAGCCACCAGTGACATTCAGCTTTGAGAGCAAACACAATTGTGTTTTTCCTCACAGATAATATTTACGTCTGCCTCTCTGGCCATTGTTTTATTATTAACAAGCATAAACAGTCATTGGATTTACACTTGCAAAATGGATGGCTCCACAATCAATATCAGTGGGGCGTTTTGGACGAAACAAATGAAGGACTTAAGGGTTGCTCTGGATGTCACAGTTTAAAGACCACAAACCATTGTGGTCTTTAAACCAAGTGCCATTATTTTTTTCAACGGCCCTGAATGTTGTCACCAGACTTAAATGGTAATGTGTCAATCGTCCAGAGATCGAGAAGAAAGACTTGCTTTGAGTGCTTCTCATTGTTTTCTGGTTTTAGTTATCGCCCTCCTCGAGACATTGCTCAGGAACATCCCTCGCAAAAATGGGCACTTTGGTCCATGCCCTCTACAGCAGCACACAGGAGCGTTTTATAATCTTGGGCCTCTATAAGTACTGAACCCCTTTATTTTATGACAACACTATGGGAAATGTACCGGTTAAAATACATGTTTAAAATTAGAGGACACTCACTGCCATGGTCACGGTGAGACACGTGTGGTGAAGGTTTGGAAAGAAACAATTCACGGCCAGACTCCTAACTGCATTTTAAGGTTACATGCATTACAAAAAAAAAAAAAAACAAGCCTGGGAGGATGTGTCATTGAAAACAGAAAGGACAAGCCCGCTGTCTGATATTTTTTCTGTTCTGTTCTGTTCAGTCTGCCCTTAAGTCTGTATGTGTGTGTCTGTATTAGTGTGAGTGTGCTTGTGTTTTATTCATACTCTCCCCACACACGCAGCATGCCAGCTGTAATCGCACAACATGTACAAATGTGAAACTCTACAGGACCAATTTGGCCAGTGAGTAGAAGCTGAACTCCATTTGCTGGTTCTGTTCCATTAGTTCCCTCAGCCGTACTGGAAAAGGCTTCCTCGCATCAGCCTGCTGCGTATAATTGAATCACTGTTGTTGTCATTTCACGCATTTGTGTACTTTAATGTGAAATACAATTAGAGAATCATTGTCATCGTTTGCACGTGAAGCCAGAGCTCTCGACAGCTGGCTCTTCAATGCCCTTTTCCATTAGCAAGAGTGGAGAAAAGCACGGCAGCGTTAGGATTTGTAATTCGATTAGTTTTGTGATTAAGTTTTAATACCATAAAAAAATTAATTGAGAGAGTTTTTTCTTTTTTAACAGGGCAACATTTTCATAATTTTAATCATCCCGACAGTTATGATGTCATGTTACTCAGCAGTGCCACACGCAGCGTCTGTATCACCACTGTGGGGAAAGTGCCGCTGTCCTGCTCACCTCTCATCACCGCAGGAACACAAAGCGCTGCCTACAAACCAAAATGCACTCGTTCGCAAGATGGTCTGCCCTCCTCAAGGTTGCATTTCTGCCTCCTTCATTATTTGTGCACCATCTTCCAATTGGTTGGGGGTCACCACAGTGAAATGATTCACCAACGTCCTTGTAGTAGTAGTCCAGATGATGAAAAGTAGCAAAACCACAAGTAGCAAATCCTACAAATACAGTACTTGAGTCAGTGTAGTTAGTTACACTCCACCTCTACTTCTGAGTCTCGGCAAACAAAAAGGCACGTATAAATAAGTGGGACACAAACGCACCCTGAGAAAATAAAGGAAATGAAAAACAAATAGAAAACGTTAACATGGGACATGGGGGAATAGATAGCGTAGATGGCTGGGGTTTTAGGACTTTGACAGACTGGCAAAAGAAAGAGTTGCTCATCCTGGCTGCGAATCCTCTGACCAGATGGCCGTGGGAACAAAGAGGCAGTGGCAAGAGTGAGAGATGTCTTTGATAATGAAAGAGACACTGAGAGAAAAATGTCCAGAGCGGAGGGCAGAGAGGTCTGAGTGATGCTTTTTGCTCTCCTCATTACATACTCAAGGGACTCGCGATGTGTGGCGTCACAGGGCCTCTTCCTGCAAGTCTGTTTCCCTTTACAGTTTTTCTCAAATGCTAAAACACAAAAGCCAATCCTCTAAACCAAATGACCAGTTGTCTAAACACATTTACTAAATCTAGCCATCATTTACCAATATCATAAACACATTTCACATGAAGACACAATTCACAAAACACATCCATCCGTCATAAATCTGAACACATTTTTCCTTGCTAACTCATATTCTCAGATAAAAGCTCATGTGATGCAAAATGCTTGCCACAGTCAGCAATATTTGAACACAATGAACACACCTGGAGTCACTCAGTGCACGACTCAAAATTGAAGACACTTGTTGCTAATGCTGTGGGCACATGTATAAAAGCAAGTACAGAGTGAACAGTTTACTGAAGAGTCCAAACAAACACAATGGATGAAGGCAGAGTCAGGGGAAGAGGAATTCGAGTCAGAGGAGGGAGAGGAGCTGGCCATGGAGGGAGAAAAGGAGCAGGCCAACGAAGAAGAGGAGGAGGCCAACAAGGGAGAGCAGAAGGTCCAGGAGGAAGAGGAGAAGGTCCCGGAGGAAGAGCAAGACAACCTCGCACCATCATTACGGACGAGATGTGAGCAACAGTCATTGACCATGTCATTGTCCACGGCATGACAATGGCTGAAGCAGGACTAAGAGTCCGTCCAAACCTGAGCAGGTTCACCATGGCCACCATTATCAGGGCATTCAGACAACATGAATAAAGTAAATAAAAAAAACTTCACACCCTGAGTACTGTTGTGTGCACTAGATTCTGTTTTTGCATTGAGTTGTGTTACAGTAGTGTACATGCAGTATATTCTATAGATTTATACTCTTCATATGAAACTCACAAATCTAAATGCCTACTCCTCTACAGAGATCTAAGAAGAATCGTTACTGTAAAATTTCTAAAAATATGCATTGGCAGTGAAATAAAGAACCCTCTCACAAATTGAGCATTGTGTTTTCAATTGTTTTGCTGCAGTGTGTAATGATGTGTATAGTGCTATAGCTGCTCTTTTGGTGTGAAAGTTTGAGTTTGGAAGTGAGAAGGTGTGGTTGTGTTTATGTAGCTTTAGAAAAGGGTGTTGCATTTAGACATTGAGGAACATAGAGGAAACGTTTGTGAAAATGTGTTTTAGCATTTGAGAAAGATCTGACTGACCACTGGGAGATCTGAGAAGAATGAAAAAAATGTTTTCTGGTATTTTCTGCTTTACTTTATCATAAAGATACAATTGAGTAATGCAATTTAATAGGAAATAATAAGAAATAAGAAATAAATAATAAAATAATGACACCATCTGTGTTTAAATTGGCCTTTATACGTGTTCCCTATAAACGTTTCTCTTTGCAGTTCTGTTGAAATGAAAGAAAAATTAAAGAAAGTGCTCCAACTGCTTTTCATTACCTTATTACTATTTGATACATCTGGAATCATGCATACATACATTTTAGTTGCATTAGGTACACAACCTGAATAAATCTGGCTTTTGATTTCTATTGGTCTTTCTTTCCGTTTGTCTTTCAGCTACACAGGCTGACACCAGAGACAACACACTCTACATGTTGTGTTTCATATATTTTACATTTTGTCTATTTATGTTTCTACTTGAAACTAGCATCGTTAAAAGTCTACATGTTAACTATTAGCAGCTCCTACTTGTGTAGACAACTGGCACTGGATTACTTTGGTATGAAGAAAACCCAAAAAACAAGATTATTATCAGTGAATTCGGAACTTCTCAAGAGTTTTTTTTAATGATTGATTATCTTTCTTATGTGGTTATGACTTTCTATGACTTTTTATAGGAATAAGTAGATCTGCTCAGTCAGATGGATTTATTTGTTCATATAAAAATCAACACAGGAAATAAGTTATCACTGTCTCCGTGACACAGCTTCTCTCATTTTGAAAAATACCAACCCCCTTCACTTTTCTCAACACATAATCGCTTTATCAACCAAATGAATGAATAACCTCACACTTTTTCTCCATCTCCTCCTTCTACCCCCTGTCAAAGTTCCTTGATTGTGTGAAGCAGTACTCAAACTACTCAATATAAAATGATGACATTTGTACTTTACCTCTTCAGTGAACACGTTGCTTTCTTTCTCTTATTTCCAAGGTGGAGTTGATCATTTTATCACAGAAACTTGGAAACAATTTCCTGTTTTGTTCATCTTTGCTAAGCCCTGAAGAAAAATAGAGAGTAATGTAGTTGTCTTTGTCTATGCATGTCTTAAATTCTTTATCACTATGGAAAAAAAGTTATTTAAGCAAACTTACAAAAAACTCAATTGAATTTAACTGTCTGCGAAGGCAGCAGCAATAATATCACCAGGCATCACTGGGGGAGTTTCAAAAGTTGTCTTAATAACATCTTACATGAGGTTTTATCACAAAAAGCTTCCCTCACTGTCCCAGTTTATAATGATTCTTTCTGACAAATCAATTTCAAATTATAACCTGACTGACTTCATTTCAATTGTAATTTTAGCAAGGCTGAGCCCTGTGTCACCGGCAGCAGGTGGTAGGGTTGCACCCACTAGTTGACCACTGTTAATATTCTCTTTAAAAAATACCAAAGAAGTACTTAATGAATCTATAAAAATAAAAGAAATGGAGGATGAATATGAGGCTGAGAAAGATTAAATTCTACATAATTTCACACTTGTTTTTTTTTTAATGTTGCAGTAGACTCTCAGCAGACGCTGACATTGTGTCAATTATTGTAAACATAAAGACATTAAGCAAAAAAAAGAGCTACATAATGATAATGGTGCCCATATCAGGGATATATGTACAATGAGATCTTCATACTTGTCTTGTGGGGGGAAATAACCCCAAAAAAGGCCACAAAATGAGGTTTGAGTGTTTCCAGTTAGTTGATATGGTAAATGTATGTCTCGGTAACAGCACTGCCTCCATTAAAGCGCAAAGAGCATTATTATGGGACTGTTGGGGCTCCATTTCATTCTTTCTAATGGGAGAGTTCACCACTTTTTCCATCATATTTTAGAACAAAAACAAATTAGTGAGCCACATTGATCATTTAAAAATGGTGGGTGTACATTAATACTCTCACAAAGATAACAGGTCTTATAACAGGACAAACAGGAGCTCCAGCAGCAGGCTGATTTTGCATGACTGGATTAAGACCTGGGAAGTGAAAAGGATCAATGAGCCCGGTAAACTAACCCTCCCTCTGCCTGACTACTCCATTCCCATTTGTGGAAACTACACAACAGGCTTGAAAATTGGATGAAAAAAAAAAGCCCCTCTAATGAAATTCAAGGGTTCACTGTGACACTCGACTTGCTTCCCCTGATGAAGAAACGCACCCTGACGGGAAGGTGAAATAATGAGAACTAGGATGCCTGAGAGGTACAACGTAATTGGGATGGGCATATTCAATCAAAACACACTTCTATTCAATTTCCAGTCTTGCAGGCTTACCTCGCCTGTAATTTCGTTTGATGGGCACCGGTTGGAAAAAGGCGGAGGGCGCAGACTATTTTCCCTCCGTTAGGCGTTGATGGTCAGTCTGCATCAGCATGAATATAATTAGCCAGGATCACTTCACTGACCTCTGAAAGTCATTTCATGTTTGGACAAGACGTGACTGACTGGAAATTACAAGCGCTGTTATATTGATGCGTCTCTGCACAGGGTGATATGACACATTGCATTTCCTCGGCTGAACATTTTATGCCCTCATGGCTGCTAAAAGCCACAGTTTCAGCTGAGACAAAATAATATATGTGTGTGGTGCTGTCTGCTGCATGTGAACTACATCTTGAGACTTCAAAAAGTCACTGTATGGAGCATCTAATGCTGTCCAGTACAGCGATAATGCAACCGAGACCTCAGATATTAAAATAAATTTGAGTCAACATCATTCTCTGTCAGTCTCAATTGAACATTACAGACTTAACAGACGCCGTAAGGTTATTGCTTTGCATTGGATCAGACTGTGCAGACGATGTTGTTTCCACCCACTACAAGAGTCTAAAATAAAACCATATACATGATTTATAATTGGTGTCTGGCTGTCTCCCTGATAATTGCATCTGTTAAATCTATACAATCGTCAGAGCCACTGTTTTTGCTCTCTTGCTAAACTTGTCATTTGCATTTGCCTGTCACACAATCATCACTGGAGGCCAACATTAGAGCTGCTGCAAGGGCATAAAAGCCACGATGACAAGTAAAAACACGCCTCTGTTATGGTGGAAAGCCAAAGAGGAGACCAAGGGAAGGACTTAGGGATGGATAAGAACACAAAGGGTCTCTGGACCTATTTCTGGACTTTAGTTATGACACGTATAAACAGTATCCACAGGCAGCGAACTGAAGGTACTTACATCCTCTGGTTGAATTAATAACCCTCTGACTGCTGTATTGAATCATACAATAATTTAAACTGATGATGCGGTTGTGTCCATTTTATAGGATGAAGAGAAGTACAAACAGTTCACTTGTGTCCTTTCCCACGAAAAGCGTCACTTCTGAGTTGAAACCAGATTCAAAGGAGAGCGATCGGCATCACATCACAGAAACGTCACACATGACTGTCGGGGAAATGAAGAGCAGGTACCAGATATGCTCGACCTGGCAGATCCACTGGGGTCGTGTATTTACAGATGACATACTGTGATTGTACAGGAGAATGTGTACGGTACGGATGCTGTGTGCTCACACCACAGGCTGCCAAATTTTAACTGTGTGATCATATATCTACATAAACTATCTGCATATGATATAACGCCAAATAGTTTTAAGTTTTTCCTGTGTTTTTTTAAAAAGTTTTTCCTGTGTAGTTTGTATAATACAAGATGATCAAAGTTATTTTCTAAATTAATACTGTTAATTAGTGTTGAATTGCTGTTGTTTTTTTTGTATTGTATTTTTATATTTAAGTATCCTCTAAACTGTTTACAATTAAAATACTGTTCAAGTTCAGTTCAGGTTTGCCTTAGTCATATAAAGCCCCTTAATGTTCCTTAATGTTGATGAGTAGTATTAGTTTAAGTGCTGGTACTGTTTTAAAAGCGTCTTTTCAGCTCCGGTATGCTCAAACAATATCAATGTAGGACACTGTGCAGAGTAATGTGTGGCAAGTAAGAATGCTTAGGAATGGATTAGCAGTCTACCTCCATCTAAGGACAAAAGACAGAGAACAGGACAGACAGATGAAAGTGGAGAAAAGGAGGTCATCTGTGTCAAACTGGAGCAGCCATCACTGAACAGAGGAGAGGGACTGCAGGACCATTTATAATCTACTTACAGTGACATCCTGACATCCCCTCTCAGTTTAATCACACCTTCATGCATGACTCTGATGCCACTCACATTACTTATCATGTGACCCTAACGACTCCCCGGTGTCGAGAAGCTACTTTGAAAGCACAGCTTTACAAGCTACCAATTACTTCACACTGGAAGAAGCTGATCTAAAGAAAATCTTCCCCTGGGAAACATTTAGTTTGGTTAATTAAATTTACTTAGAAAGTAAAAAATAAAGACAAAAAGAGAAGATCACATTAAGAAACTAAATGTAATGTGACTGTTACAGCAAAGTCACAAAAAACTGCTCTGTCAAGTTCATTACCCACTTTTTTGAAAATTCTTTTTTGGATAGGTTTTACCTCTTTATCATTTCATCAATTGCACAGCTGAAGAATGACAACAAACGTGGGAGAGAGAGAGAGAGAGAGAGAGAGAAGGGGGGATGACACGCAGCAGAATTGGCCTGAGGTGGGAATCGAAAAGCCCAAGTTCGTTACCTACTTGATTACAAACCATACAAGCAATAACGTACAATGCTCATGGAAAACAGGATGTCAGCTTTGGTTTAGTTGATGTCCACCAGTCAAACATTTGAGGTATTTTACCAAGCAGCATTACTCAGTTGGACAGGTAACTTCTAAAAAAGCATGCAAAAAATCTGAAAGTTAGTTAATAATTAGTAGTACAAGCATCATGACTACAGCTCTCAATGTGATTTCATCTTATCATATCTTGATGGACGCGCACATCGTAAGCGTCTTCTGTATGGATCATTAACATGTGACATGCAGACTTTTTGCCTGTGACATGCAGTTTTGCCTGCAGTCTTTTAGCAGGATATGATATATATTCATTCTGTTCATATTTGAGATTGTCACACTGATTGTGTACTTTTGACCCACCGTTTCAGAAATGATCAAAACCAGCGAGTGGTACCTTTGCCCCTGTTATCATTATGTGGGATTGCTTGACAGACACAGGAAATTTTAATGAGACGGGACGGTCAGCTGCCTTTTACTCAGTATTTATTCATATCCAGTGACCTGAAAAGAAAAAAGCCTCGTTAATATTTCACTGCAAAAGCTTTGAATAACAAAGTTTTCAACATATGTAGGTCTTCATATTGTGAGGACAAAGTTAGATAAAGTGTCGCTGTTTCAGGAGGGTCACGGTGAGAATGATAATTGTGTTTATGTATGATGTTATTTTCACACGCTGATATATATTCTCTATCCAGGGACAACTATTAATGTAAGGTCTCTCGGGTAACACTGCGTGCTGCTTTGGTTACCATGGTAAAGAAAGCGAATCCTTTCCTTGTATGCCTCAGCAAGGTATTGAATTTAACATTTAAGAGAAATACTGGGTCACAGACATCCGTTTATTGAGCTCTGAGCACAGTCTGAAATTTCTGTTGTTTGCTTGTATGTACAGTATAATAAAATACTATGCTTTTAACTGACAGAGGTTGCATAAAACCTTCACATGCACACTCTGAAATAGGTTAGGAAAGCCATTATTAGCCTTTAAAAAACCTAAGATGAATTTCACCTGGTTTGGAGAGTGTTTCAAATGTCTTTGACAACTGTGGAATCTATTTGACTTATTCAGCTTTTTAAAAAAAAAAAAAATAATCACATTATTTTGGATATGCTTCAAAGGGCACAGGATCAAAAACACCTCTTAACCTTCAAACAAAAGTGTGTGTGTCGATTTAGGTTAAAAGATGGAAGTCATTGGAATTCAGACAGACAAAGTTTTCCCACCCCGCCGCTGATATTTTCATATATCATGTGGCAGATGCTTGCACAGCTGGCAGGGACTCTGAGGCACAACCTGAAATGAGTTATAGTGGAGATGCTCTGAAGCCGTCTGTAACATGTCTGTTCTCTCTTCTTTGGTCACTTTTAGCATCATGTTGCAAGTTTCTGGAGCAGTAAAAAGAAATCTTGAATATTTCCCTTCGCTCTGTCATCTCTCATTTAGAAGCATGTGTTGTGATCTCTATATTTACAATGTAATATAGCAGTGAAAGTGAAAAAAATATCTTCCTTTGGGATTAATAAAGCTGTATTATTTCTAATATCTCATTGATATGAAAAGAAGGACAATGAAGTATTTAAAGGTGATGAAAGGTTGCAGACCATGTAAATGTTCAGTTCATTATAGAACAGATCACTTGTAAACACGGTGTCCCCGAGGAGGGATTGATGACGCATCTTTCCATTTGGATTAGGAAAAGCTAGTCAGTGGGGTCTGTAACATAGAGCAATTAAACCAGTTTTGTAGAGACCATTCTAGTCCAATGGTTGGAATTCCCAAAACGCATCAACAGAGCAATGACCTGCATCTCTCTCCAAATTTTCATCACAGTCTTATAACAGGGTCCAAGTTGTCATGCTTGGTGGATGGATATCGACTGGGGCCCGTCCAGAATCGCTCTGCTGATTTCATCATGAAAAAACAAATTAAAATACCACGACTGGTGTCAGAGGAGGTATGTCTTCTTAGCACATTAGGTAGCCCTGAATGAGCTTTCTAAAACAAGTTTAATCTTTTTTTTTGGTCACATCATTAAGCTCACAGACTTGTCAAAATGTTTGCTTTTAAAAGTTGCTGGGAGAAGTAATGTTTATTATTATCTGTATGTGTGTGTGTGTGTGTGTGTGTGTGTGTGTGTGTGTGTGTTATATCACTGAGCTGGACCTGAGATTTAGTGTAGTTTTGCTTTCAAACTGTTAGAGGTCTGCAAATGATAGAGGTCATATTGTTGATTTCTAGAGTAAAGTCCTGATGAATTCAGGTCTGTGGGGTGCGCTGTCCTTGGCCCTGTTGTTGGACTCTGATCAATGCCTGT
>JAOXYL010000059.1:19596440-19614423 GCA_028564955.1 Terapon puta
TTTCTAGTTTCATTACCCTTTAACTATGAGAGAGTATTATAAATAACGGAGACAAATTCCTTGCATGTACACACATACCTGGCCAGTGAATCTGATTTTGATTCTGACATAGTTTTATATTTGTAAAAGTGTTTAGGAGGCTTCATTTAGAATGGCATTTACTTAATTTAGTTCATGAAGTGTGTGGGAATGTGTGAGCATCATTTCTAAACATTTCATAAACAAATGTTATTTATTATTTTAGCCCCTACATTATGAAATAACTCCTTTGAGGAATCTAAGAGTTTGTTTAACTTTCTGATTAACATTTAAATATAACATACAGCAATATTGACTCTATAAATTGAACCTTAGGGAAGCAGTGTTACAACAAATTGCTCTGAGAAGTCTGAGTTGGGTGTTTTCTCCCCCTTTAATTACACTTATTTAAGAAAAAGGAAACCACTATTAACTTTGCAATAACCTTCCCTCACCTTCAGTACTGGGTCTCTGAGCTCCCTGTAATCCAGTTGATATGATATCCAGATGCACTAAAGGATGTTTCATGTTTCTCCAGCCACTCCATGTAGATAGTTTGACCATAACTGACCCCTGTATACTTCACTACTCAAAGGACACTGTGCTCTCACTTCAGCGGCTTCTAATTGATAACTGCATTATGTTGAGATAACTCTCAAAAATGTGTTCTCTTTAATTAGATGTTCTTATTTTTTTCTTTCTGGCACCTGCAGTGTCTCCATATAATATCTTCCATCATCATTCATCATTGCAAAATGGCGAGAGCATGTGGTGCATACCTAAATGTTTGTGTGGTAGTTTTATGTGCAGAGAACAACACACAGATTACAGGGGCAGCTTGCGGAGCATAAATATGCCACACCTACAGCCAAGAAAGACTGTCACACAGTGGAACAAGAGGCCCTTTAAATTCATGGGTGACTGTCGTAAGTGAGGTCAAACTGAGCTCATTTTCTGTGTGCTGGGAAATCAACATCTCCAGAGTAAATTACACTGGAATTATTGCCTATTTTCATTCATCTTGTCATAGAAGCAGGCAATAAAAGGATTAGCTTTCACTTCAGGCAGTCTCTCTTATCAGTCGTTTGACTACCAAAAACTACTTATTAAAGGGTTGGTTCACCTAAATTAAAAAAAAGTATTTTCTCACTGACCAGATGCTAAATATGCAGATATTGTTGGTTTCACCTGCTGAGGCTATGAGATAGCCTGATCCAAAGTACAGTGGAGGTGAATCAATTTTACTTTTCTTTGTTCACAGAACTGCACATTTATTTATTCTTTTTTTCTGCAGTTGTGTAATGCTGTTAATATGACAATAAACTTTCCCTCACCTCCAGTGTATTGGGGTAGGTGGAGAAAGAGGTAATGGAGAAAATATAAGGAGCTGTAGCCTCGAACAGGTTTATACTGCACACACACATTCAACACTAAACTATAAAATCCTCAGTTTATTCATGGTTATGAAAACAGTAGTGACTCAACTCTCTTTCTTTATTGAATCTCCTCTCATGTGGCTAAAGTTGAGCTAAAAAAACCTTACAGTCCTAATTCAAAAATTGCAGCGTCCAGGCAAAAAATGTTCAGAACAGAACAGTTGAGACATGATCAAGAATAACTAATGGCTTAAATTTTTCGCTGTTTTTCTGCATGGGAGCTGTTGCATTACTCCACTCCAACCTTCATTTCCAACCCCGTTTAGTGGACGACCTTTAAACCTTTCGAAGCAGGTCAAAGATTATTTACAGAATTGATCTATGCTCAACCTCAGTTTAACTGTTATTTGCTAAACAAAACTGAGATCTGTTCCCCATGATGTAAAAAATGCACATTATTTCTCTTGTGATAGAGATGCATAATGATGTGTTGTTTTGGCCGTGAGCTCTCAGTAACAGTTGAGCCAGCCGTAGTTGAGCAGTACGCGCATCACTCTCCTGTACGGCAGGTAGTACTCGCTCTGTCTGGGGCCAGATGAGAAGTATAGATATCCTGTTGGAAGAGAAAAATCACTTTATATGCAAGTATGTGCAAGTGCAGCCGACCATACTTAGCTGTACATGTATTAGCTGATACCGACATATTGTGTTACAAACAACTTATATGACAGCACATTAAAAAAAGAAACAGTTGTCTGTCCACACATCATAAGCATCAATTTGGAATTATAAATCTGGCTGCTTGATTAATTTAAAATTCACTCTCCTTTTAGCTCAGTTTTGGTTTCCACCAACTCTTAAACTATCAGCCTCTTTAGAGGTGAAATGACCTACTATGTTAACCAGCTAGTTGCTAACTTTGTGCAAAAATTCAGAAAAAATGCTTCATAATGAGGAAGTTCTCTACAACATCTTTTGCATTAGATACAGCTGCTTAATTGTAAAAGGAACAGCTGGTTGCCTGGCCAAGAAACTGTCCGCCACATAAATCCTGTTTCATCCAGGCTCACTGTTTTCCTTTGCTTTAAGTCTCTGAGCAAACACTCTCCTGGCTCTAACTTTATGGGCTGACATGAGAGTGCCAACGATCTTATCATCAAATCTCAGCAAAAAAGCAAGCAAAACTGAAAATTGTGTGAAAACACTGATTATGACGATGCTTACCAAAGGCGACGCCTGACTTGTATGAAATGACTTAAATGAGTAAAGTCAATGACATTTCTCACCGTAATTCTCAAAGGCTGCATCCACTTTGGAGCCTATGCCAGGGAAATCCTGACGGATGGATCGTGGGTATCCATAATCCATTTGGTTTCTGCCCTCGTCATAGCTACAAAAGAAGAACAGGATAAAGAGGAAAGATTACAGATTCTCTGTAGGCATGTAGCTGGATCCAGTTAATTTGTCAGTTATTTATATTTACTTGTAAAGACTAACATGCACATGTCATAAAAAATGACTTTATCATGACAAATACTCACCTCCAGTACTGGTTTCTCACAAAAAAGAGCGTTTTTCTAGTTGTTGACACATAGACGGCTGCATCCACCTTATTGACTGAAGCGGGGAGGCCAAGAGTGGTGATGGACTTTGGATAACCTCGCATCATTGTCTTTGCATAAGCCCGTATGCCATAATATTGACGACCTGTAGAGAAACAATATGGGGTTATTTTAGCATGTAACCTGTAGAGCTTCACAGCACTCATTGAATATACAACGTTTACTAGGTAAAACCCTTTGTTACCTTCAAAAAGATAAAACACATCCTTGAATGGGACTTCAAAGGCAGCATCAACAGTGTTGATTTGAGACCATTTACTGCTCACTTTAGTTAAGCGGATTCCTTGTGAATTTTTCCTCCAGTAGTATCTAGTGAAGATTTTAAAATGAAATGTAAGAATATGTATTTCTGTGGGCTGCACATAAACAAGAGGATCAATATGTATTCAAACTGTACCCATTTTTGAAGAAGAAAAGGTCGTTCCTGATGGAGGTAGCGGCGTCAAAGACCAGCTGACGGCTGCACTGCTCATCTCGGGGGTTGGATACATCTGGACCCTCTGTTGGATCCTCTGGCTCTGGTTCAGGCTCTGGACCAGGAGGTGGGTTCGGTTTTGGTCCTGTAGTGGGCACTGGCGTACGGCTGCCTGACAGAAAGATCAGCAAAAATCCATTGAAGCACAACTATGACTGCAGTCATCATAAAGTAGAGTAAAGTGACGACCAACATAAATAACTAAAAGGAGACTTTTATTGATGCTTGAACCTTGAAAATGGATCCAGTTTAACCATGCATTTTTTTGCATGGACAACTGTAAAGTGAATTAATCCAACATCACTGTTTTCTCTTGTGATAGACAGAATGTGAAGTTTTTGCTCACCATAAAGGGCTTGAACCCCACGCCTGTCATCATCTGGCAGCCTGTATCCGTTTGTGTTGACGTACTGATAAGTAGGGAACATCAGTGCACGTCTGTCCCTGGAGTGATCCAGGCCCAGAGCGTGTCCAAACTCATGGGCCGCCACCAGCAGCAGATTCACTCCTCAACACAACAATCCAGTGAATCCAGTCAGACATGTTTGATATTACATCATCCAGGTATTTATTTTTATTACTAGCAAACGATTTAAACTGTGTGTTTTGTGAAGACATAAAGTTATTAACATTATTCTCTGTGGGCTTTGTTTTTTCTCATATACCAAATGTATCTGCCATACAGGGAACTGCACAGATTGTACACTTCTCCTCTCATGGGCTAGAAGATATTTACCTCTTTGGGTGAGTGTCCAGGTTTCGTCGTCATCAAAGTGTGTATCTCCTCCCTGATTCCGTCCAGGAGAGTTAGCATGAGCCAAGACTCCACCGGCCCCATCGAAAGGGTAAAAGTCCCCGTGATCTGCAGTGGGACAACAAAGATAATGTAATCCGCAGTTTCAGAGTGTAGGTCAGCAATTTGATATAGAGGGAAAAGATTTCTTGTGTAACAATAGTTAAGACACAGACATGGTCAGACTAATATAACAAAGAACAGCTATTTTCTCTTTTACCCACTTTAGCAACGAGACTTTAGGGATGACAATGTTTAAAAAAATGTGTTGTTTAATTGAGACTCACATCCACCCTTGAAGAGGATCATAATGTCTGCAGTGCCGCTGTGGATCTGCTTAAAGTCCAGCGGGATGACATCACTGTAGAGCCTGAAGGCCTGAGCGATGGTTGCATCTACCTGTGTCTGGCTGAGGTCTCGGGTGTACTGAGTGATCCTGTTCAGATCATGTTGACACTGGTTTATATATTCAACTAACAAAAATGCAATTATGTGACTAAAGCGCTGACAACATTAATGTGCTTCTGCAGCGTCACCTGTATGTAATGAGCCTTTTCTGCCATTTGGGTTTCCCAGGGAAGTGTCCGTAGCGGCTGATATCTGACACACCACACCGCGGTGCCTTCATCACCTCAATAGTCTCGTTGTCCAAGACACCAGTCACCTGGTGGCCAGATGGTGATAATGAGGAGAAAATGAGGTTTGAACATTACACTTTTCCCTTTCTTGTGGTTTATTTTTCTGCCATTATTTGTTTACAACAAGGCAAACTTTAGGGAAATCCATCGTTCACTGTTATTACCTCCAGACCGAAGAAAGACTGCATGGCCTCTAGGTCATCGCTGAAAGTGTTGTTAGTGAGGCTTCGAAACGTGGAGTTTGTTGTTCCGACATCAGAATAGAACTTAGAAAGGTATTCCTGATACCACCAAGAAAAAAAAGATTTATTTTCAATTCCTGTTGACCATGACAGTGCCATTTTCCTGTCTACACAATTTGACTCATTTCACCCTCCCTCATCAAAATGCAAAAGGTCCCCTGTATTCTCCTGGTTAGTCCAGACACTTTATAGCTGCCATGTAATCAGAATATGTACTGCATTACCTCAGCCAGGTCTTGGTCCTTTGGTGAAGCTGTTGGAGCAATGGTGGGTGCTGCGTGACACACGGCTAAACAACCCAGCAGTACTATCCAAAAATCAGCGGCAGACATCTTGTTAAAATGTTTTCTTCTCCTCATCCACTCTCCTCTCCTGAAGCCTGAGTAAAAGTGAGTATTCCTCTGTTAAAAGCTCAGTGCAGTGTCCTCTTGTGCAATCCAGTAAAAGACAACCCTGGGGGGCTGGTGGAGCAAACAGATAACAAAGTGGGAGGAGATGATGTGATCAGTTCAACTTTATTGATGACAGCACTGTTTTGTTCTGTTTTCTCCAAATGAGAAGCTAACATGCACCTCTTAAACTGCTTGGTGATGAAACAGCTGTCACTGGTCCCATGTGGCAGATTGAAAAAGCAAAACTGGCACCTGACCAGCAACAAACCGCTGCTTTGTGACAAAAAAAGATACCTTTGCCGACATATTGTTGTTCTCAGTGTTCTCTCGTACTTTCTGATAACGTTTGACGCACTGTGGCCACAGTCCAGTTTAGTGGGTAAACATGAGGTTGGCATGTGCAGTTAACTCACACGGACCTATGTATTCATGTCTGAGCCCCGACCACTGCTTCCTCCAGCTGACAAAGGTTGTAACCCGCTGAGCGTCCTGCTCTCTAATGAAACGTTCCGGCTTGCTCACAAAGAATAAAAAAATAGGGCCGTGCGTGAACAAAAATCACTTTTATTGGGTTCATTTTAATGAGACGTGTTGTGTTTTGATATATTCAGATTGTCGTATAATTATGACATCTTAAAGTACACTAGGGTACATTTTCAAGTGGTATTTAGTAAACTGAGTTGCATGTACATTTTCAATGTAAATAACAGTGTAGAAGCTTGATTAAGAACAACTTCATATTCACATTATAAGTAATCAGTACTTTACATGCTTCACAGAAGATGTACCATTAAACCTGAGAGAGAGATCAGAAATGTATTTACAGTTACATGCCCCAAAAATGTAAACCATAACAATGCAGTCATAAATACAATATTAATATGTAAAACAACCATGACATTTGTTCTTTAAGACAATGCGTCCATCACTTCTGTATCAACATCCTAACCAAGAGTTTGCTGGTATGATTTTCACCACCCGTTTTTTTCTGAAGTCAAACTGGAAGGATTTCGTCCCACTGAAGAGGAAGATGCTACCTGTCAACAGAACACCATACAAACTGCGTGTTATCTCCTCCTGTTGTTTCAAAGCAAATGAGATGAAACGCGAACAACAAAGTTTCGCTGTAAACAGAAGATTTCTGCTTGAGTGGCACGTTGCTCTAAAACTGGGTCGAATGGTATTTTCAGTATAAAAGTGTGTCCAGTGCGGTAAACCCCACCCGTCTGCCACCTAAACACGGTAAAAACAAGAAATTACAACTTCTATTTCAGCTGTCTTCTATTTGTGGGCTCAGGTCCCCATTACACAAAGTTCATGACCATAAACTGTGACAGTTTTTCCTGACTTTGTTTTTTTTTACCATTTAACTTGAAGGCAGCGTCGACCCTACTCGGGACTCCAGGCCAGTCTGTTTGGATGAGTCTGGGGAAGCCGGGGTCCATCCTTCGCCTGCGCTCATCATACCTGAGGTTGAGTCATTAAAACCAATTCATTTTCAGTGTGGAAATGTCAGCATGTTTCATACGGCGCACGGAGCATTTATTGTGTACAATGTTGTTTATCCACTTCAAATTCATCATTTCACATTTTCAATGTTTTCACTTTTCCATTCTGAAATTATTCTTTTGTTTTAGTATCTATACAGTGCTAAAGTAGCTCCTGTCAAATATATTTCAAAAGCTTTACAAAGCGCCTTATTACCTTTAAAAGAAGATTATAGGTACAGTGTGTATATTACAAATGAATTTATCTCGATGGGCACATTTTCTTGTTGACGATGTTTATATCTTTTTTTTTTCATGTAGAAATCTATAATCTAAATAGCGAGTTATTGTAAATGTGTTACCTGTAATAAACCTCTCCTGTGAAGAAGACTGTCTTCCCGTACTCACTGACATGCACAGCCGCGTCAACCTGCCTGACTCTGGAGGAGAAGCCGTACTCACGGATGGAGCCAGCATGACTTTTCATCTTAAGCTGTCGAACCACCCAGTACTTATGACCTGGAAAAACACAGCCGTGTCACTGCATTTTGGGACACTATGAAAAACAGCAACACACCACAAGCACTGCCAGACCCAACGAGCCTCTTGCATGAACTGCAACACTTAAGTTGCACAAGGCTGTAATTTGGGTGCAACATTGTGTCCTCCTACTGGAAATCCAGCCTTGTCATGCTGACAGGGCCTAAGTGATGCTTTGAAGACTGCCCATTACTCTACCAGTGAATATGTACGCCACGCCTTTGGCAGGGATGTCATAAGCAGCATCGACGTGAGAGCTGATGCTCGGTAAATATGTGCTGCTGTGGCTCTCTCTTAGGCGATTCCAATAAGTCGCCTGTGTCGTCCTCATCCACATGTACCTGGGTTCAAACAGTAAGCAGACTCAGTTGCAGCTCAAGTAAACCGAAGCTCCTCTGCAGTCATAGTTTAAAAGATATTGTACCTGTTTTTAAAGAAAACAATCTCATTTCCAACCATGGCTGCTGCATCGAAAGAAAAGTCAGGGTCACATTTTGGGTGGACTGGCTGTGTCTCCGCTTTTGTCATGGGTTTTCCTACAAAACATTGGGGGGAATGCATCAAATAAGGCATGTTGCATGTTATGGCACACTGTTCTGTGATCATTTTATTTCCACTTTCTCGTCCTGAATTTCTTCCTCACCGTACAGAGTTTGGATCCCGAGCACATCATCTTTGGATAGAGAGTACTGTGTGCTGCTGTGGCGCCTGTAATTGGGGTACATGATAGCAGAGGGGTCTCTTGAGTGAGTCAAGCCCAGCGAGTGGCCAAGCTCGTGAGCCGCGACCGCAAACAGGCTGTAACCTGAAATACAGCAACAGACGAGCTCTGCTAGATCATTTGTTGACACTAGATCAGGCTGAAAACTGTCAGAAAAGACGCCACGCCTCAGTGGTGATGTCATGGTAGATGTTTTCAGTCAGGGTCACGTGCAGCACCTGCAGTGACACTGATTGGAGAGTGGCTTGAAGCGTAATGTGATTATAGTTTCAACTTCAACGAGACTAGCGCAATAGCTGTTTTAGTTCAGAATTAACATTGTTTGTTGAAAGATATATTCAGATCCTTTACTTGACTAATAGAAGTAAATTGGAAATACTAAAGCACTCAAGTTGACATTAAGTAAATCTTTGTATGTATAATCAAAACCAAAACAGTTTAATAAATCTGGTGAATTAATAGGTGAAATAAGGAGAAAGTGAAGTAAAATATATCCCTCTAAAATGGGGAATAAATAAAAGGCAGTGTAACATGGAAATGCTAAAATAAGGTGCAAATACTTGCTTAATCACAGTACTTGAGAATTTCAACTGTGGACAAACCTTGCATCCCCAGTGTCCACATTTCATCCTCATCAAAGTGCACATCTCCTCCCAGCCCCTCTCCTGGCTGAAAGGCGTGAGCCAGCACACCCCGGGGTCCATCAAAGGGAAAGAAATCTCCATGAGCTGGCACAGAGGAGACACGTCTTTACGCTTTGAGTAAGATGGGACTAATCTTACATGCTGTGTTACTATCCTCTAAACCGACACATCGATTGTTCAGAGAATGTTTTTCAGATTTACTTCTGCGGGCAAAGGTGAGGACAATATCAGCTTTGCCATGGTTGACTTTGATGAACCTCAGCGGTGTTGCGTCACTCCACATCTTCAGGGCCAAACGAAATGACTTTTCCACATCCTCTCTCTTCATGTCCGGAGTGTACTTGGCAATCCTGCATGCCAGTGTCAAAGATGGACGGACACAAGCACACAAACACACACAGACACACAGAAACACAAAGAAAAGTTGGAGCAGCATGTTCCACAGCTGCAGCTACAGTATCATATCATCTATCTTCAAAATTAAAGACAAATTAGAGACAAACAATCTACACAAAAATGTTGCAATATCACAGAGATCGGTAGAAACAGAAAACAGCGTTTCTGAATTGACACCAAATGTCTCACATGTATGTGATGGTGTGCTTCCTCCATTTGGGCCTTTCAGGGTAAAAACTGAAGTTTTCTACATCTGGAACGCCACACCTCGGCTCCCTCATCAAATCCAGGGTGTGAGGGTCCAAACGACCCGTCTCACTCAGGCCAAAGAAGTTTTGCATCTCTCTGAGCTTGTCCTCAGAGTCTGATGTGGATCTGGTCTTTCTTCCTGCTGCTCTGCCTCCAGGGTTCAGGCTGTAAAACCTCCTGAGGTAGCCCTGTTGTTGAGAGGAGTTCAAGTCTGCAGGCTCAGGCACAGGTTCTTATGACTTTCTCTGCAAGTTTTTGTCCAGCATGTTACAGTATTCAAATATGAAATACTTCATACATGTGGTACACTTTAATTATACAAATCCAATTTTCTGATGAGGTCAAAGTCCAGATTACGTGTTGTCATTTATCAAATATATGGTGTATCAATTGCAAAGAGGGAGGTGATGAGTTGTTGGCATTGAGAAATGGATCAGCAGAAAGAGCCACCGTTTAGAACAAGAGAGATGCTGCAATATTTTGTTTTATTTGTTTATAAGTGTTTTTGGTGAGTTTACATTCTTCAGGTAGTGGCGAACAATTAGAACATTTCATATTCTTCTTTAAATTAGCTGTGAGTTAAACATTTGGGTCTCTTAAAGTCATCTTGATACTTAAACTAAACAATTGTAAAGTGAAAAAATGACTTCAGGGTCAGATAAATAAAGATTGATTCTATCTTGTTTGCAAAATAGGTAAGAGGACACCTACATTTTGTTGAGGTTATCACTTTATAACCAAACAAATCAAATATACACAATGTTATCTTTACTATTTTTTTAAATAAAATTGCAGTTACAGTTATAATGGGATATCTGTGCCTAATATAAACTATAATAACTGTCGTCCACCCACAAACCTCAGCCAGCTCCACGTCCTCAGGCCTCTGATCCTGATCGATGGGTAGAGTCCACAAGATTTCCGCTGACATCAGAGAGCCCAAAACGGGTATCCACAGCCAAGAGAACTCCATGATTTAAATGCACATTTCCACCAGGCTTCACATTTTTATATGGGAGTATTCTCGGGCTTTGTTGGGCAATCACATGGCCCAGAATCACACAATCCTGGTAGTAAGACCTGGGTCTCCCTGCCCCAATTTTCTGGAGGTTTTGTGGTTAAAACCTCCCAATGAAATGTCTACAAACTATGTCTCGGCTTTCTGTCTGTAATGGTGAAATGTGTGTGTGTGTGTGTGTGTGTGTGTGTGTGTGTGTGTGTGTGTGTGTGTGTGTGTGCGCGTGTGTTCTGTAGTATAGAAACCAGAAGAATTCTGTAGATTCTACTTAGTCAAGTCAAAACCTGCAGTCAATTGTGGGGAAAATTTAATTCACACTCATCATCTGTAAATCAGTTTTCACCACAGTTATATGCTAATTTAAACTGAACAAACCATAAAAATGTATACGTTTGGAGCATTTTCCTCTGGGGTACATTTAAAAACCACACTCAAATGATCACATTTAAGTTGTAATTCTTTATTTTGACAAAATACAACTACTGATAAATAAAATTCCAAGTGAAGCGGCACAGTGTTTTTTGTTTCTTTTGGTTGAATTTTATCAAGCAATTTTCAGCAACTTCCTTGTTGCATGTCCGTGGATTTTGCAGCATTTCAACATCCGAGCCAGGAATTTGCTTTCTCAACTCCAACGACCTGTTTCTGGGCGTAGTCATATTTGTAGACTTGTGGTCCGACAAAGAAGTAGATGAAACCTGAGATGAGAGAAATCAGATATCCAGGAGTCAAGCACACATTTAGCCTTCGTCACACTGTGCTGTCTAGAGCAGCTGTCTTCGTGTTGACGATGATGGCGGTGATGAGCATCGTTCTGAACTTAAACAGCCACTTTTGCTCCCAGTCGAAATGACAGTATATCATATGAAGCACTGTAAGTGGTTAAGTGGGTAAATTATATGGTTGAAATCACAGAGGGGAACCACATGTGCTGTAAAAACTCCAGTGCACTCAGCTGACGCCGCATGTAAATTAGCATTCCTGCGCCGCTAATAACAATACGACCTGCAAAAGTTCCCTCGAGCTACAGACAGACGTATACAAGCTGCTAAATCTAGACGAGGTCTCTGCACTTTCAAATCAGAACATCACCCATATTATGGGTTATGGGTTGTTGTGGCCCATTTTTAGATCTGAGTGAGGTTTACACAAACAAACATTTCAAGCATACTCTGATAATAATTACACAGGCTCACCCTCTTTATGAACAGCTGCGTTTATTGTTGAGTTGACTCCGGGAAAGTCCTCGCTGATGTACTTCGGGTAACCAAAATCCATGACCCTTCGATTTTCATTGTAACTGAGAAAGACAGGATATAAACAACAGCAATGACTCATAATCGTCCTCCATCAAAGTCGAGACAAAACATTTGTTCACGCTTGCTACTGGTACAGTCACGTCATCAGGCCTCAGAGGTCAAACTGAGCCCTTTGCTCTCCGTGTGAGGTCCAAATGACAAAGAGATCTTTCAGTCACATCTGAGTCAACTTCGTGCAAGTCCCTGTTAAACCATGCTTTGTGATTTGTCTCAGTTATGACACTATGCTTTCATCTAATGCAGCACAACTGGCCCAAAGAAAAGTTTGTTTAAGTTTAATATAACTTTCAGCTTCATCGGTAGAGCACACATACAGAAATCTCCAATTTTCTGATCTCACTGAAGATGAATTGTGGTGTGCAAAACACAAATATTCTCATACCTGCAGAGCTCAAAATAACCTGTAATGATCACAATCAGTAGAGTGAACGGCTGTGGGGTGAGTGCATGCAAAGAAAAGAGGGAACCGTCCTTTTGGCCACAATCACTATCATGGCTGATTCCCAGTGTGTAAAAGGCGGTGAGATTGCAGTAACTGATATATAATAACAGTGGGTGTTGCTGAAGTGATAGTTAGTGGAGTCGTGTAGTTGTTCATTTGTTGTCTTACCTCCAGTAAATATCGTGCATAAAGAAGAGGGTGCGTCCCGTTTTCACTATGTGCACGGCTGCGTCAACGTCCTGGATCCAGGCTGGAAATCCAAAGTGGCTGAGCGCTCGAGGCTTCCCCTTCACAAGGGAGCCTTTCACTGTCCAGAACATGGATTCTGCCCACACACAAGGAAATCGGTGGAGATTTTTCTCAAATGAAAGCTTGGACTGTTCAATGGCTGATTAATGGCTTGTTTGGGATTAGATCTAATCAGGGGGATGAAGAGAGATCATCAGGACCTATGTTGTGGTTGACTTGCAGCATGGAGCGATTAAAGAAAGTTACCATGAATGAGATAAGCCGTGGATCTGCGAGGCACCCAGAAGGCAGCATCGATACTGGTTTCAATCTTTGGCATGAAGTTGGTGATGGGACCCTCTTTGATGTCATATTGCTCATTATGTTTGATCCAGAGATAACTTGAGGGGAAAATCATAATAATGAATATCACTGGATGCAATTTATATTAAAGATCTCTTAATGCAACGTGGGCTGGAAAAGACTATCCTACTTAAAAATTACATTTCTGAACCATATAAAAATACAGATAATATAACATGGCAAGGAGAGGTTAACATTTAGCATGAGTGTATTAAATGGTAAATGATAATACTTTTGAAATAATCAGATCCTGAGATCAATCTACCACGTGAGACCGAATCATTTATTGCTGAACTTTTACTGGACCATGACCTCAAAGAGCATAGCTAATTATGAATAAAAGATACCTTTCTCTGAAAAAGAAGGTGGCGTCCCCAAGAGTGGACACAGCATCAAAGCTCAAGTCTGGATCACATTTGTCCTGCATGAGTCCAGGGACTCCCAGCCAGGGGTTCAACTGAGAGCTCCAGCCGTACCTCGACAAGTAATTGGGACGAACCCTGACTGGACCTGACACACATCAGCACACACTTAAGCACCACGTTGAACTTCAGAAATATTGTACCCAGTCTGTGTTACTGCACTTCACATGGTCAATTCATAATGTTAAACAGACATAAATTTACTGTAAAGTGCGTTGATATTTGCTACATCTTCTCTGGATAAGAGGCTGGCTGGACGGGAGGATTTGTAGTTCGGATACATCAGTGACTCCGGGTTTCTGGAGTGTTTCAGGCCCAAAGCGTGGCCAAACTCATGCGCAGCCACAACAAACAGATTAAAACCTGCAACAGCACCAAAAAACACACAGACATCCAGATAAAATGAATCTATCGAATTCTTTCGGGATCTTCGTGGAGTGTCAGTTCAGCACCTGTTTCTCCGGCTGTCCAGTGCTCATCGTCATCAAAGTGCGTGTCCCCTCCGACGCCCAGCCCTGGACCGAAAGCATGCGCCAGTGTGCCTCTGGGTCCGTCAAATGGATACAAGTCACCATGTGCTTCATGATATAATCCAGACCAAACATGAAACAGAAACCACAGAGAAAACCAGTTTCTGTCATGCCAAAAGAAAATCACAGGCCTCTGTTCACCTCGTCTAAATGAGTCTGTCGAGTTCAGCAGCCAGTGCATGATGACGCTGCCTCGGTTAGCAGTGAAATTACTACTGAAGCTCCCTGTGTGTATTTCAATAACAGTGCGTTTTACATAACACAAGATATATCACTCAAAAATGTATTTTTCCTGTCTGGGAGCATAACTCAAGCTTTTCAGTCTGCTCCCAAACATTGTCATGCCTGTCCTGTGTCAAACAAGGAGACAAACCCACCGTGGGTCACAAACTCCACCATGATGTCAGCGCTGCGGGTGTGCGACCTGACAAACGTCAAGCCGCTGGCTCTGGCCCAAACGCTGAAAGCTGACTCAATCAGAGAGTCCACAGTGTTGCGAGGTAAATCTCTGGTGTACCTGCCGATGCTGCAGCAGTGGTGAGAAAATGTCATGTAGATTAGTAGAAGGACCAAGACACAAGATCTCTTAAATATGAATGTTGATGCCAATATTAACATTATACCAAGATGTGATACTAGTAGCAGTCCATAAATGATAAAAAAAAATATAACATATATGTGCTCCAACACTATTTTGGACATTAAAAAAGCTGTGACAATAGCAGTATTCTTAGTTCTCTTTAAATTTACTGTCTGTAATCCAGCAGGCATGGCTCAAACAGAACATGCAGAGAACTGGATGTTTCAGACGGTGTTACGTAAGATCAGGCATGTATGGTGAACTTGGCGCTTTAGCAAGCCCATAATAACTCTGAGAGGCAGGAGTCCAGAACCCGAAACTCTGTTAACCATAATGATTTGTGACAGTTGCTATTCTCTGTTTCTGCCAAAGGTTTTATTGCCTACAGCCACAAAAAGTTTCCCACGTATTGGTGGGGTTTGCGTTTTAGAGACTGTTTGTTTTTTTTTTTTTCACAAGTTCAGTCTAGGACACATATCAACGCCTTTCATTTGCAGAGTACTTCAGTTTAATTTAAAAAGTGACAGCCTATTAATCATTAAACATCTCTAAAGGCCATATAAGTACCTGTAGGTTAGGACGTTCTTGTTCCATCGTGTCCCCTGAATGTGGCTGTACTCCTCCACATCTGGAACGCCACACCGAGGGCTGCTCATCACCTCCAGGGTGTCCGAGTCCAGCACACCTGTTGCATTGAGCCCAAAGAAAATCTGCATGTCCTTCACTTTGGAGGTGAAGCCGGGCCCGCTCCTCTTCATGCGCCCCAGAGGCTCTTTTTGCAGGTTGTAGTACTGCTGGAGGTATTCCTACGAGCAGAGTGGAGACCCGCATCAGATACCAGCCGTGTCCTGCAGGACTCAACTCACACCGCTGTAGAAAGTTGTTCTCCTTTTGTGGATTGGGCTTCTTACTTACAGCATGCATTATAGCAGATAACACATTATTATCATTATCACATTTGTGCACATTACACTCATTTTGTCTGTGCACAAACACGCTAATCCACACCCTTGGGTGATCAGAATTACAGCATCAAGTGTCAAGTGCCACTTCTCTGCTAATTACAACTGAAATCCTTCATAACAAAAAACTGAATAAAAATGTTCTAAGCAACATTGGTAATCAATTCTCATGCAGCCTGTCTTCACTAGCAATTCCCTCCAGAAAGAAACAAGAAGACATTTAGGAAAGGAAATCAGGGAAAGCTGCTGGAAGAATCTGCTAAAGCATGCAATAAAAAAAGGCACCAAGGACGAGGGCAGTGCAGTTACTTACCTCCGCCCCCCACCCACACAAAAACAAAAGAAATAAAAAACATTATCTCAACATCCCACACGCGGGTGAGAAAAGACCTTTGCTATTCCAGTCACCCCAACAGAAACACTCTCAAATTGGCATGCTTTTGGCATCGTACAAGAGATAAAGTCACATGCAGTCCAATCTCAAACATTTCAAACTCTTGCTCATGCAATTATGCACTTACAGCGGCCAGCGTCAAGTCAACCTGTGGTTCAGTGGAAGGAGAGGTCTCTCCCTCCGGCATAAATGTGGGCGCCGTAAAACATGGACCGGGCACAAGCAAGACCAAGACACAGCAAGAGAGCAGCATGACATGCATTTCACAGACTTAACGCTACATGAATTGTTGTGGCCTAGTTTAGACACATGGAGATGGAAGTTCTGGTTAATGAGAAAGCCTTTTAAATGGTTATTGTGACTCATACCACTTGCAAATCCAAGGGAAGCCTCAGACGGTCCTATGGAATTAGGGAGGGGTTTGCAGAGAGCCAAGGACAGCAAAAAGAGAAAAGAAAGAAATGACATTTGAACATTTTTTTGTCACGTGACAACGTTTGCTCCAATGATGGTGGTGGAAGTGTGTAGCATATTCAGTGGATGGTTTCAATTTCAACGTTTCATCCAAACACAGTGCACGTTCAGGGCTGAAATCAGTTTCTGTCTATGATGATGAAAGCAATGTGAACAGGACACAAAAGGGAGTTTTAGAGTGCAGTGGGCTGACTCACAGGTAATCCCAAACAGGTGGTGAAACCTCAACGTGAAGCAACATAAAGCATAAAACAAGATTCTTTCTGCAACTGCTGTGACTATGAGCCTGTTTGGCACAAACATGTTGATATTTCAGTAATCAAAAAGCCGCTCATATTGAGTAAATGATTTCCTCAGCAGGGCTCCTGCAGAGGAACCTCCAGACTGATGCAATGAGTTGGGTGGCACTTCTCAGTCCCACGCATTCTGCAGGGGCTCCCAAAATAACAAAATAACACCATCAAAGCCCATTCTTGTACTGTTTTAGCAGCAAGTGCATGTAAGACCTTTCAATGAGAGAGTTTGCCGAAAGGGAGCTGAAATTGTAGGGGTGGATTTAAGGCCTTCGAAAAAGAAAATGGCCGCCAGCCAGGCCACCGAGACTGGCAAGGCGTGGTGCCGTGGTAAATTCAGGCTACAATTACGGTTGATTGGTCATTGTAGAGCTTTATGGGACCAACAGCATTCCTCCGTGGGGCAGCATGAGTTTTCCAGGGGACGTGGTGCTCTTTCACAGAAAGACCTGAAGAATTTGTGTCGCTCCGGTTTTTATGGTCTGAGTACAGACGAGGTAATGAAGTCATTTTAAGCAGGGGTGATGACCGAAAGTGTAGTTTGGAGCTACAAAGTTACAAGCCAGGAGAGACCGCTATGGTAATTAAACCAGTAGAAACATCTCTGTTTTGCCCTAAACACACACTTTTACACCAACAAGGTTCCAGAGACATTACATATAGGAACAAATCAATAAGATGAACGTTTTTGTGTTGGACAGCATCATTTTTCTGTGTGTTCCACTTTATGCAGCACTTCAAGGCATATCATGAATAAATTAAATACTGTCTACATGTATATCATCACACTACAGAACTAAAGGGGGAATTACAGTCAGTATCACATGACAAAGCTTTCAGTGCATCAGATGAGTTTATCAATAATGCAAAGACCAGTGAATGCAATTTTTTCAGTATTCCAACTAGTAGGCATCAGTTTACGGTTCATTTTCATTCGCTCAAGAAGAATCAGTCCCGACTCTCATCAAATCAGAAAATTCATTCCTTCATATTGCATCGTGTTTCCCTGTCCCACAGAATTGTCACAGCTAGCCTCTCTTCACTGCCTCTGATTTACATTGTGGTCTTTCAGCACTGCACACATTTACTTTGCACATCTCCATGTCCAATATGTGAGACAGACATTCTGAAAAACGATTGATTTAACAAAACTTGAGCAGTGACGATGCCCTTAAAGCAAGTATAGAAGTGTAGAAATTAAAATGTTTGGCTCCCCCTACTGGTGGCATCCAAAAAAATCACTGCCATGCACAGTACAACCTTCATACTCTTCCATACACATCTACACTGATAAATGGGGGAAAGTAATAGGAGTAGGCAATGTAAAATGACATACACTAAAGTTAACTCTGACTGCCTCATTGT
>JAOXYL010000059.1:19619061-19640990 GCA_028564955.1 Terapon puta
CATTAATATATTCTCATATTCTCATTACATTGCATTCATATTTCATTGTTTTTACAACTGTTACCAGGGTTTTTAGGCCAGTCAGGAAACCTCTTACACCTACAGTTCAGTTTTTCAGACTGGGATCCTTTTTGTATTTAATTAGTCATTTACACTATGTGTAATCCTGGTGACCGTGAATCATATTATACTGAAAAGAGTAACAGGAAAACAGCTAACCTGGGAGAGGTTGATTTCAATTATCACCAGAAAGAGCCCTACGCACAACATTTGTTTGCACAGAACCAACAGTTTGTCATTATGAGAGTGCTGACATTATACAGACAGTCATACATGCAATATCAAGAGGGACATATAAATCACAGGTTTTACATTTAAATTTCAGGTTTTCGTCATCTCTTGCTTTACTTCGACCTGCGTTTGTTAGTCACATGTCCTAAAACGTCTTCACCTAAAATAACAAGACGCAGACTGACTATCATGGGACCAATACTGGCATGAAACATTTCCCGAAAGTCCCTTCTCAAAGCGGGAGCGCATTTATTTATTTAACTGAGGAACATTTACAGATAATAACTAAAGATGCAACACTTTATAAAGAGTACTTTATGCCTAAATTAGGCTCATCTTTCTGAGATGTTGCCAAAGACTACCATATTGTTCTTTTTTTAAAAAAAGAAAAAAAAAGACACACAATTTTTCACGTTTTTAGTTCATCTATTGGCAAACTCAAAGTCATGGCAGTCTGGGAAATGGAAAACGTTTTATCATATCAAAGCATTTTAGGAGGGTTCAAAGGAGTGCACTCAAACCACAGTCACCGGAGTTTTACACATACAAGCACATTCCCAACAGACGAAGGAGGAAGTGGCGAGGTGCTTTTACATGAATCACTTGGATCCTTTGAAAAAAAAAAGTGGACCCAAAACACTATAAATACCCTGCCAAGCTCCTTGACCCCAATGAATGGTTTGGACATCACACAGACAACAACAATGATAGCTTTGCTGCTGCTGGCGCTGGTCGCTCACTCCTTCGCTGTGCCTTTGCCATCTGAGGACAACGACAAATGGCTTTTAGCAGAGGTAAGAACTGAAGTCTCTAATTCAGACATGATTTAGTCTCGTAAGCTGCAAGTTTCAAGTTGTTTTTTTTTTCCTGATCCACAAAAAAAGACAAGCATGGGGTCATTTCTTACCATTATGAATGTCCTACAGCTTTTATTCTCTTCTCAATAAACAGAAGTACCTCCGTCGCTTCTATGACCTTCCGGCTGGTCTCCAGGGGAGACAGGGGTCATCAGGAGCCTTTCAGAACAAGATCAGGGAGATGCAGAAATTCTTCAATCTCAAGGTGACCACATCTAGTTATTAATTCTGCTGGTACTGTGGATGAGCAGGGGGTCGTTGTTTTTTTAAAAATCATCTTTCATTAATCTTAGATGGAGTTATTCATAGTTGAAAGGTAGACGAGAATAATTAGAGAATTGATGCTACTCTTTTTGTTTAAGATGTTTTGCTTATTTTAATTCACAATCTGTGGTTTTGATGGTATTCCTCTTGTGCAAATGGGACTAGATTCACTTCACACTTTTCATCTGGGAAAGAAGTTTTAATTGGGCTGAGCAGAGTTTACTTGATAGCTATCACAAAAACCTTTGTCAGGAACGTGAGCTCATTGTGGAGGACAGGTAGGACTTAATTCAATCCAGCCCACAAGTTAATTTAACCTAAAAAAATGTGTCTTTAAGGGACAACGGTTTACAAAGTTAAAGTTGAATAATCTAAATATATTCAAATCTACTAAATACAACTAAACATTTCTAGAGAAAGCCACAGGATGAATACAAACAGTAAAATGTCTGTGGTTATGATGAAATCTGCTAACAAGTACTCTTTTTGACAGTGGTAATATTTTTATTGGCCACTCACGTACCCATTTGTCATATTTTCTGTCATCTGCTTCTATCACTCAAGGTGACAGGAAATCTGGATGACAACACCCTGGATCTGATGAATCAACCCAGATGTGGTGTCCCAGACATCGGGGAGTACAACCATTTCCCACAACACCTCAAATGGCAAAATAACAATGTGACATTCAGGTATGCATTAAAATTACACTTGTGAATGGTTGAGCAAAACTATTCAGTAAAGTGAGCACTTGCATCACAGACTCGCTCATTCATCTTGTCTTCTGCCCTCTGATGTTTCAGGATATTAAATTACACTCCAGATATGGCGAAGTCTGATGTGGACCGAGCCATCCGAAATGCACTGAACGTTTGGTCCGATGTCACTCCTCTGGTCTTTAAGAAGCTGCACACGGGCATCGCTGACATTATGATCAGTTTTGGAACAAAAGGTACAATATATGTTATATATATATATATATATATATATATATATATATGTCCTCTGACATGGACAAGAGTACATGTTGCTGTTTCCACACTGCAGCTGTTTAACATAATAATAGCGGACAGTCTACTCAGCATATTTTAAAGTGGTCTGCCCTTTATTCTGCAGAGCATGGAGACTATAACCCTTTTGATGGGCCCAATGGATTGCTGGCTCATGCCTACCCACCAGGCCAAGGCATCGGTGGAGACACTCACTTTGATGATGATGAACACTGGACCAAAGATTCATCAGGTGACAGCCGCACACAATTGTTCAAAAAATAAGTTGAACTGATTAACACTTCAACAAACAAGTGATGCGTGTCTAAACAGAGCATCTTGTTTCTACAGCTTACAACTTGTTCATAGTGGCGGCCCACGAGTTGGGTCACGCCCTCGGTATGAGCCACTCCTCAGACCCAGGTGCCCTGATGTTCCCCATCTACTCATATACCAAAGGCTACCCGCTGGCTGAGGACGACATTGAGGGCATTCAAGCTCTTTACGGTGAGGGAACACATGATCTGTGGTTACATGTGAAATCATTTCATAATCTTACGATTACAAGCATGAGAAATATCATGTGAACAGTGAATTAATGCCAGATGCACAATTGCAGGCCCAAACCCGGATTCAAAGAAAGTGAAGCCGAAGCCTGACGCGCCAAACAAATGTGACCCCACCCTGAGTTTTGATGCTGCCACAGAGCTCAGAGGGGAAACCATCATCTTCAAAGACAGGTGCGGCAGGAACCGTCACATCAAGCGAGCTGACGCACAAACTCTGTACTCAGCTGTGTGGAGGAGTTGATTGTTCTGCGACTCAGACACTAGCTCGTCATCTTTCGTTTAGAGATTTGCTTGTCACAGGTCAGTTTAATTTGCTTTACTAACACGCTGTGCTTTGTCGCAGATTCTACTGGCGTATTCACCCTCAGATGCCGGAGCCCGAGCAGACACTGATCAAGTCCACGTGGCCCTCCCTCCCCAACAAGGTGGACGCAGCGTACGAGAACCCAGAGAAGGACCTGGTCATCATATTCAGTGGTGGGTTTATTGATGTGGTGGTTTCTCATTCCAGCTTTACTACAAGACACAGCATGTATGGACCAAAACCCAAAACTCTGCTCTGCGTTTCAACAGGGATCCGAATGTGGGCTTTGAATGGATACAGCCTGGTGGAGGGTTACCCAAAGTACATACACAAACTTGGACTTCCCAAGAAAATCAGAAAAATAGATGCAGCTGTGCACATTGGAGACACCGGAAAAACTCTGCTCTTCACCGATGAGGACTATTGGAGGTATGTGCGCTGATGACTATTACATGTTATCGTGAAGTTCAAATGCTTTTACATGTGCAAGGGATAATTCTCTCAGAGTAATAAACTTATTGAATCTTATAATTATGTATCTCATCAACACTGTGCTGCTTTTATTTGTCACCTGCAGCTACGATGAGGCAACAGGGACCATGGACACTGGCTACCCACGATCCATTGAGGATGATTTTCCTGGGATGGATGACGAGGTCGACGCTGCTGTTTATCACTATGGTATTACAAAGCTTCACATGTTATATTTTCAGTACAATTTACAAAAGTGTTTTTTTTAGCACTGCTACCATCCTGCTGCCCCTAACTATGGCCCCACTCTCTTTTCTTCTAGGATACTTGTATTTCTTCCATGAACACTTGCAGTACGAGTACAGTTACAACTCCAGGAAGGTCATGCGTATCATGAGGACCAACTCCATTCTCAACTGCTGATGAGGAGCTGCAGACGTCAGAAAATGACTCAAAAAGTACACACACCTTCACAGTGAACAAAGCACAAACGTTAAAACAGAGAGAGAGGAAGATGAATGAGCAGGGAACATAAGACATGAAGAGTGGATTTGAGCTGTTAAAGAGAAGAAAATGAGTTTATTTTTACCAGTGCTGGTCACCTTTAGGTCATTATTATTTGTCAGACACAGAATGCCAGAGAATTCCTCAGAAATGTATATCCTCAGATTATTCCTATTTATTTCACTATATTTGTATTTCAGGTTTCACCACTGACATCAAGATGCTTAGCAGGTTAAGTGTCTTGGCAATAGTTGGTATAGTATTTTTGTGAACTCATGTTTTATTAACTTTTAGTTTAACAAGAATGAGGTGAGCAGTTTAATATATTCTCCGTTTGTGCTTGGAGTTTTGTAAGTTTTGTGAATTGCATTAAAAGCAGATCTGTCCCAGTTCTAACATGCAAGATTTCAGTTTAAAGTATCTTCCTCTGCACCTCTGCACAGACGTTAGATTTGCCAACAATGAGGTTTAACACTGAACAACCAGACTTGTGAACATATCAAATATCGTTTTTAGCACTGACATATTTTTGACATGTTTGGCTCATGATTTATTGAATAAAATGTGAGTAAATCCAGGGAATCAGTGTGGTCTTTGATCAGGAGAATTCACTTTCTAACATAATTTACACTAATACAATTAAATGAGACCTTGTTATACTTCATGTGTTTTTGTGGGAAGTCAGATGTAAATAATCTTAAAGCAGCTGGACTCAAAGGCCTGGCAGGTCTAACTAACTGAACAGTGACTTGAGGGTTTCAAGCATTAGGCGTATTCATAAAAGATGACATGACCTTGCAGAGGGTGATTGGTATGAAAAATATATGACATCACAGATCAGCGTTGTACTTGATAATTGGGGGTGTGATTATTTATTTATTGCATCAAAATTCAAAAGGCACAAAAAAGCCTCAATTCCAGGTTTGCAGGATTGTTTAAATAAATGTTATGTACAGAACGATGTTAGATACAGAACAATTCAGGGAGATACTGAACGTACAGCAGTATTCGTATGACGCTACAGGAAACTTGAGGTCATACATGTAGTTGCTTAATTCTTCCACTAGAGAGCAGTCCCTTCCACATTTTGACAACGTAAAACGCCTCTTTTGACCAGAGTCCTCAAAATTCCTGGACAGGTTAATTCAGATATAGAATAATTATGTAATGTACAAAAAATTTACCATATCATGACAATGTTACAGGTCTCTACACCACCAAAGGTCTGCATCCATTCCTTTTGAGGAAAAATAGTTAACGTGCTTAATTAGCAAAACCAATGTTGGGGAAAATCTTTGGCTCTGACCACATTTAATCTGAACATACCACATCTCAAACAGACTAGGCACTAATCATATTAATAAAGGGCCATTACATACAGTATCTTCATCTTACAGCAATCTGCTTTTACCTCCAGCCAGTCGTCTGAGGAAGAGGTTCAGGTGTATATGTGACGTTATATGAAAACTGAGAATTTGAGTGGTGAGAGCGTCCCAGTTTTGAAAGGTCAGCAAAGTATCTCTAGCTAAAGTTTAGGAAACAGCGCAGCTTGAGCCGGGCTGCATAATCCACAGGCCCAATCATGTGGATGTAATTACAGTGCAGTGAAGCAGTCACCTCATTTGCTCATTTCCGAGGTATCGCTGCGTCACCGGCCCACAAATCCTGTGTGTTCATCGCTGACGTTGGCTGTGGAGGTCTAAGCTGCAGTTTATGGAAACACAGATGGTTTATCTAAGAGCGACATGCTTTTTTGACGTGGGTCTCTCCATTAAATTAAGATTGTTTTTGTCGCCTGCATGTGTCAGATATCAAAACCACACCTTTAGCTTGCCACTTCAGAGGTCACATGTTCTGAATAGAAAGTGCAGTTTTGCAGCGGGCAATGCAAAACGTGGGGAGAGACGTGACAAAGGAAAAGTTTAAACAAGAGAGCTCATTGTGTTGTGCAAACAGCACAGGCTGAGGGAGGCACAGCAGTCACTGATTCTATTACAGCTGACCCCAGGCCTGTGCTGAAAATGGTTGAAAACCCTTCCCCTGCAACTTTACCTTGATGTTGATGATGTTCAGAGATGCATGTTTGTGGCCTGTGAGAAAGCAGATCCTTTTTTGCTGCAACTGAGGACGCACTCAGAGTGAAATGCATTTAAAGCTTCCTCTAATAAATGTTTATTCATCTTTGTCTCCTCTGGGAACGCGAACAAGGCAGCCTCTTGTGTCTAAATATTTACCCCTGACATGCCCTCGCTCCGTGGTGGTTTGCAGGAATTGAGCAACTTTTGGTATCGACTTGACTTTTGGCTTTCGCAGAGCAGTGCAGCCAAGAGGCTTCAAAGATTAAGTCCCCTTTTAGACCGTGTGGATTTAGAGGTCACATAAGTCTCTTCTTTTTTATCTCATTCCAGTCACAGTCGGGCACCTCTCTCCCTGCTCCGGCCCGCAGTCACAAGCTATTATCATACCCGGCTCTTTCGGCTCATTTGAAATGCAGCATTGAGGACTTGGACTGGAGCCAAATGAAAAGATCATAAACCCTGAATTTTAATGTCTCTCTGTTGGTTTCAGGTTGGTGCTGCCGAGGTGACGCCGCGTTTACTGATGTTTCAGGTCAGTGTTGAGCTGCATTACAGAGGAGCCACTGCCCTGTGAGCGGAAGGTTTTGATCCTGCAGCCAAGACCAAAGACAGGGTGGGTGTGGTTCGGGCATCAGAGTGCCTAGACTGGAATGAGCTCCCTGAAGCTACATAATTAACCATAATGCCCTCATCCACCTCTTTCTTTAACCATTTTATTGTTGTAATGCCATCTCAACCACTTATTAAAACCCATTAGTTACTTTCAACTTCAATCTTTATGGGGGTATTTCATACGTCTTGTTTATTTGCTGTTTCAGCACTAAAGCACTTTGGGGTTAATACGGTGCCAATGTAGAGCAAAGATTGAGACAGCTGAAAGAAAAATGGCAATGGAGGGTGAAAAAAGTGGGGGGTGAGTTGGTATCCTCTGAGAGAACCTTCACTCTGTCCAGCCCAGCAGCTCCTGATAGAAACCAGATGGAGGAGAATGACGGAGAGGGCAGCAGTCTTGCGATATATCCCTTTTCCTCTGGGAAACTCCCTCCTCAGACCACCAATATGAGAGGGGTGATGCAAGACTCCTGCTGCTCCTACACTGAGACGATCCTTCTGAGTGAAGCGAGCCGCGTGGTGGGACTTGTCAAATGTCGCTGAGAAAAATGTGTCGTTTTAACTTTCTTGCAGATTTAAGTGATGTATCGCTGTGTTTCCTCTGAGTGACCTTAAGCTGTGTTAATTAATAAAGTCTGTTTTGGCTTATTCAACTTTGTGCCGACAGTTGAAAAATAGATTTTTTTTTCTGTGTGCAGTTGTTCAGCAGTGTCCAATGTTTACCCTCATGTTGGCTTCTGTATGTTCCTTTGGCCTCCTGTTGTTCTTCCTTTTCCCTGAATAGAATAACAAAAATCTGAAAAGCAGCCAGTGCCACATGAAAACTAAAAAGGCGCAGTCTGTGTTTCTTCCTTCTACATAAATGCTGGAATGCGGTGAAAGTCAGGCTATATTGACCCGTAATTAGGCAAATCTGACCCGACATGACCCGGGGGCAGATACAGCTCTCATAAAAGTGACCAGTCAACTCTGTAACTCGGTGTTAGTTGCTGTATTGCTGAAAACTGTGGAAACGTCCATTATGCGTTGATCTTAGCTGTTCTTCTGGACTAACAATAGGTTGTTTCATGTGACTTCATAGAAAAATCAAACCCAGTGGCCGACCGTAAGAGTAACTATCAGAAACTAAACTTTCGGTCTGTTTGCTTACATATGTCATATAGAGGTATTACACTGAAACAGTCTCATAACCAATTAAAAACTAATACAAATAAACCAATTATTAGCAAATATTTAGTGAAGAAGGCAACAGAGAATAATGTCTTAAAATCTCTTGTTTTTTCCATGAAATTTAATACTGAGCAGTTCAAAATAGAGCTGGTCAGCAATGTTTCCAGATTTATATCAAGTCAAAAGTAAAAGCTTTTGCTGATCCAGGTGAATCAAGCATTCAAAAACACCATACAGACATCAGTTGTTTTTTCTGGAAGTGCAATTTCTTAAAAATGCTATTCAATTTCATCTGTGAAGATGTTAAAATAACTCAAGAATTATGCAAGTAACCCAAAAAGTGTTTCTATTTCCACCTATCAGGCTATATAAATAGCCTTCTATTTTTCCCCTCTTTGTTAGAAAACACAGAGTAAGCCAAAATGGAAATAAGCCAGTTGTCAGTGGGAGTAACACGATCCAGGATTTGTTCCATGACAAGCAAAGTCATGATTTTCTCGCACATTCCTCATGTCACACACTGCAGATACAAAGCAGATAACCTGAAACTGCTTCAAGACCTAAAGTGAGGGCCAAGGTGGAGTTAGTTTTGTAAAATGATGTAAAAATAAAGAATTACTTTTATTTTGAAGGGGTGTGAAGACACATGAAAACTGGTTGATCTGTTTTGTTCAATGAAAATAAAACATACACATATGAAAAATATTGTCCAAGATGGAGAGGTCATTTTAGCCAGTTTTGATGCTCCTGTAATGTGAATATGCCACCAGACAATTGTTCTTTCTCTGTTTTTTGAAACATGACCTCGATTTCCAGCGAGGGAACAGATGTCCAACGCAGACTTGTGAACAGCTGATGGCGCGATCCTCATGTCGGTGCAAGGACTTCTATTGGCAAAATACAAGAGTGAGTGTAATAAAGCTGCGACTGTGCATCCCGACTCTTCATAAGCTGCTCCTCAACATGCTGACTCATGGTACAGGTTATAAAACATCTAGGTCAATTTGAAGTGATGTTTATTCCTCTTTAGAAGTTTGACTTTTTTGCTGATCTGAGTATTTTTAAGCCACAGCAGCATTTTTCAAAATAGGCGCTTTCCGATTCTTTTTTTCAACATAACGCCAAATATAGCAAGATTTACCTGTAAACCATTGTCACAGGTTGTACGTCCTACCCAGAGTGACTTTTTCTGATCTATTTCATTTTAGAAGCAAAGAAAAGGACGTGAAAAAGTTTTTTTTCTGTTGTTCAAATTCATTTTTCAGGCTAATCATTTTAATCATTTTTGAAACCCCTTGGAAAGAGTCCAGACTACTTTCTTAAATTAAAATGTAGCATAAAATTTTTGAGATATGGATGTCAAATTCCCATATAAATGTGCTGCATTTCCATTGTAGGCCACATAACATTTTCTTTAGGCTTTACCAGCTGTGCGGTGGTGCGAACTTCAACAGCTTTAGTGGCTCTTAGAAAAACAAGCCAATCTTTGTGGCCTTTGACAAGTTGAGCTGATCTTTTGTTTGTCTGAAAAACAAAACCTCTGTGCTGAGCTGCAGCACGCTGACACAGTGCCTTGGTGTCTATTGTCACGGCAGCATGACAAGCCAGAGGGCATCCAAAGCATCAATACGCCAATATCGCTGTTGTCAAATGTTCAAATCTGCCTCAACTCCTCTGGGAAGGAAAAGGTTATTTTCAAGTTAATGAACAAACATGAACTCTTGCATTTGTAACTCTCTAAAAAAACACAGCCATGGGTTTCTCAGCCTCCTCCGGGACTGAAAAGTAAAACCTTGCTGTCCTCAGAGCAGTATGGGCTCACTGTTGAAGCAAAGTGAATTAGCTGCTTGGATAGCTTGATCCTCCAGAGAATCTCTTCGGGAAGGTCAAATTACATTTGTTTGATAGTTGTTCAAGCAAGAACGGAGCACTTAATGAAGACACCCTGGTTCTGCTTGCCTGAATTAATTATACACAGTTCAAAGCTTCCCCCTGCTTTGAAGTAATTATGTCTCACAGACAGACCACTGTGGACAGGCGAGTGATTACCTTTTCATTTCTTTACTCACACGTCCCATACCAGTATAATGCAAACAACACGCACAAAGTGAGTTGTTTTCAAAAATAAGATTAATTATGATGTTTACGAACCTCTTTGCCCTTTGAAAAACAAACTTAATACAGGAAAAGCAGGTAGATTAAGTCACTTCTTACCCAGGAAAGCATGAGGCGAGATATGCATGCTGATAAATCCTGTTCAAACTTGCTTAAATGTGAGCTGCCGCTTGTTTGGTAGTTTTTCAGACATCAGCTGACCCTGCGTAAACATTATCCACCAGAAAAAGATCCTCCTGATCATTGCATTGCTCTTCTTATGACTGACACTTTGGAAAGGTTATCGCTATTCCTGCATCCCTCAAACCACAAACACAGGATGATGAGTGGATCAAACAGAGTTTCAACATTGTCATTGTTCTGTGGACGTATTTGAACACACCTCATCTTTTACTTTCATGGGAAATTGACTTTCTATCAAAGCTGTGTCAACAGTTATGCAATCATACTCTGGTTAAAAGTTACTGCATTTGTTTGTGAGATTATGAAGATCCCTTTCGCTTTCAGCTCCAAGAAAAACGTCCTCAGCTCCAGTGGCTGTGAACATTGTAAGGAATCCCCCTACATAGCAGACATGTACAGAATGTCATTGTTGTCAGACAGCTGATCTGCACTGTATCCTAGAGACCGCATGTAAACACATTTGAGCTGCTTTTCGACACATCTCAGCCAGACAGAGAGACATTGTTGGTAGCAGTCTGAAATGAACATCAGCCCGTGACCTGACCCTTCAGTGTGGCTTTCTGATTAACTTCTTGTCTGCTGCAATTTGAGTCACACTTGACATTCTTTAATGTTATGTCACTTGTGACAATCGCAATTCCAACTGGACTTTATGCTCTGACATCGGAAGCTACAATCAGGGGACCAAAGTGAAAAGAACCTTTTGACCTGTCACCCCAGTTGTTGTGCTGCTGCATTCCCCAAACGTCGATCTCGCCGTGTTTATTTACTGAGGTCTCAACATGCCAGTGTTTCAGGAGATGGGACCAAAAGAAAAAAAAACACCAACATCTGGAAGTGTTTTCTGCAATGGGGTCACTCCACTGAAGGCCCTCAGGCACCCTCCTTCCCACCCGGACAGTCTCACAATGAAACATACAAACACAGAGGCATAAATAGACCCGAACACCAGAAAACTGGAGGGACTTGTTCACTCGTTCAAAGACTTACCAAAGATGCTTTGTGTTCTCAAGCACGTACAACCATGATGCAACCTGTGAAAAACCCCTTTTGGCTTACTCAGCCTTATTTTGGCTGTTTCTGGCCGTCTTGGACTTTGTTACAGAGACGAGGGCATAATGTGAATGTGCTCTCTGTTTCACTGACGAACACTCATTGCCAGACACACACAGGAGATCTGTAAGCCGTGACTGAAGCCCAGCTCTCTCTCCTTTCTCTGCTCGTCTTCTTCCCAGCCACCTCTTTGGCAATGGTTTCCAGCCCTGTGTTAAAATGGTATTCTGCCAAACCCTGGCACGTCTGCCCACTTTAGTGTCTTTTAAGGACCATTCGGGACCACAAGTGTGTGTATGTGTCTGCCTATCCAGACACTTTATAGTAAAGAAAGAAAAAAAAAAAGTTCTATACACAGCATGTTACTGAGTTGTAAAAAAGGGAAGAAACTGCTGTGTGGGGGTAAACCACAGAGATCTAAGCTTTCCCCTTGTCCTGCAGAGAGACACACCCTGCTATGAGTCAGTCCTGTGCATAGAAACAAATCACACACTGCTTTGAAAAACAGGATCTCTAGCAAAATGCTAAGTACAGTGTCAACGCTGACACGATCTTTCCCCCTCTGTGGCTCGATTTTAATGTGTGTTTATGCTCCATCGCTGACACACCTAGCAATTGTTGCCGCTTTCACATCACAGAGAACATCCAGCAATTGCCAGCAAACCACGTGTGAGAAGAGTCCATTTTTTTTTGTATTTTATTCATATATATGTAAAATTATATACAGAATTGTTACATACATACAAATATAAACTCATACGCCAAGACTGGGCATCTAATCTGACTTTGATTTAACCAAATGAAAAAGGTGGATTTCCCTTAAAACAAAAACAGTACAAGCCTTCACAGATAGCTCACATTCAAAATCCCTAATATGCAGTCTCGAGGCTGATCGTCTTCTTAGGTCCACAGAAATACCACAGGAATGCCAAGGTAAGGTCACACAACGAAGCACAGCGCAGCATAGTGTTTAGATCAACAGATGCTGGCATCACTTCCTCTCTGGTTATGTGAGTGTCGTCCTTCTCCAACCTTGAAATGCGTTTCGAAACGACAGTCTTGCTCAGCCGTAGACTGATAGGACAGGAGGCCTAAATAAACTCCTTGTTTACTGTTGTTGGCTAATGTCATAAAAACAAACAAGACACAGATCAGTGAGCACCGTGTCAAAGGCTGCGCATGCCAAATCTGCAAAAGGCTGTACACCAAACTTAACGTCATTAAGAAGTTAATTGTCCAAACACAACAAGTTGTCAGGTTTGGACTGATGTTCATGGAAAGAAATTCAAGTAATTAAATGGTTGAAACTGTGAGAAGACAATGTGGGTGTAACAGGACAAAATCTTTATAGTTAACTAGGACTTTACACAACCAGACTATGCTGAATTAAAAAAATGTGGTTCTTGAATTGAGAATCATACATTTTGACTTTTTTGGGAAATACCAGCATGAGCTTTCTTGGTCAGGGGATTGATACCACAGTTAGGTCTCTAGGAAGCTTCTTCAACAACGATAAGCCAGTTAGCTTAGCTTATCTTCGCACAAACACTGGAAGCATCGGAAAAGAGCTAGTCTGGTTCTGTCCAGAGCTAATGAAATCGACCTAAATAACAGATTATAAATTATTTTTCAAACAAATAACAGAACCACTGGTTTTGCACTTTGATTTTTGTTTGCATTAACAACATATAACAAGTTAATTACTGAGCTTTTAGAGATGATGATAGGTGAATTAGCCACCTTCAGACAGGGTCAGGCTAGCTGTTTCCCTTTGCATCCAGGCTCTGTGCTAAGCTGCTGGCTGTAGCTTCAGGTTGTAGGGATAGATATGAGAGTGGTATCGATCTCGAAACTCTTGGTTAGAAAGCAAATATTTGCATTTCTCAAAATGTCAAACTATCCCTTTAATCATTTCCATAAAGCATCACATTCAAAGTCAAATAAAAAAATGTAGTGGTCAACAGTCATAAAATATTCTTCAGTGTGAATGTTATGGGCAATGCACAGATGGTTCTGTATTACACTGGAAGACATTTAGGCCATATGTAAGTGCGTCATTAAAAAAAAACGTGACTGGAACAAGTGCAAATAATTCTTAATACGGTCCTACGTTCAATGAAATCCACAACATAAGAACATTACTTTAAGTTCTGGATTTGTGAAAGGATTTTTACCAGTTTAGGGTACATGTTAAGATGAAAAGGCATTTAATCTGTTCTATGTAAAATACAGTTTCCAATTGTGTTTTGAAAATGCACAGCATTTATGATATATTTGTGTCAAGAATTCATGAAGGCTACATTAAACCTTTAAGACATATTCCAAGAACTCAAGATACTTGGAACAGAGGTAATTGAAAAAGAGTGACACAAAAAGTGTTTTGCATATCAAAGCAGATAAGGCACATCAGGATGTTAAGGGCCGGGGTATACTCTATCAGAAGAAAGTTGCACAACATGTGATCTGACCATGTTAAAAGTGTTGCAAAAGGCTACACTCAAAGGAAGGCTGAAATGCTGTCCATTGTGGAGAGTGGGGGGCGGGGGTATTGTTTAAAATGGGTGTTGCACTCTGTTACATAAACAATTGTGTCAGTAATGAAAAAAACAGCTGGAAGTACATGTGAATGCTCAATAGTTGGATATGGAAAGTTCAAGAAATGGTCAGTGTCCAAAACTAGTCGACCACAAGCACTTCTGACGGAGTACACAGGCACCTTAAGGAATGGTCCATTTCCACAGGCACGGCCTCACAGCATGATGCCCTCCACATTACAGTTCAGCACCTCATTGTGCTGAACCTGACCCAGCTGCCGGTGGAACTGTCCTTGTTTCTGGGTCCTCCAGCAATGAATGCTTTCTCTCAGTGTAATACTCTTGATACTGGGCAGATGGGTCAGCATGTTATTTGGCAAAGACACCACACCAGAGCCAGACAGATTCAGCTCTTGCAAGGAGTCTAGTCCACTAAAAACCGCAGGGCTCAGAGTCTTGAGCTTGGGGTTGTTTGAGATATCCAGAACCTGCAGGCTCTGGAGGCCCTTGAAGCTGTACGGCTCAATTTCCTGAAGCTCGTGGAGGCCACTGATGGATAAATAAACCAAATCTTTCAGCTGAGCAAAAGCCCCCTCCTTGATGAGGGAGATGGGGTTACCATCCAGATTAAGATACCTCAGTGGAAGTCCCACCAGCCTCGGTACGCTCGACAGCCGGTTTGCTGACAAATTTAAACTTTGAATATGTAAAACTCTTCCATGTAAAGTTGTGGAGACCGACACAAGCTTGTTATGAGACAGATCCACGCTGACAGGTTCACCGTTAACTTTAGTGGTGAACACGTCCATGTCGAACTCTTGGAAGCTGTTGTGGCTGAGGTCCACTTCAGCCAGAGGGAGGCCGGAGAAACAGCTCATCGAGAGACTCCCCAGGTTGTTGTGACTCAGATCCAGAGTCTCCAGGTAACGTAGCTTGGACAAAGCATTGGGGCTTACCTGAAAATGTTAAAGAAGACATGATCAAAGATATATCTTAATATATGTTGTTGGTTTTTTTTTAGTATTCATGTATTAACATTTACAAAACAGTATAGATATTAAAGTTAGTAAATATTTTAAATCTTAATCCATAAAATGTTGAAACGTAGTGGTAGCACAAATTTAGAGGAATCTTTTACCAACAACTATTTTTTTACCACAAGGGGGCGGTGGAAAACGCTGTAACCACTAGATTTGTACATTACCACTACATTACTTATGAAGTTGATATCGCCAATTTGTTAGCCAACAGTTTTCATATTTACACGTGCATCTGTACTACAAAAACATTCATCTGGACTTGTGCTTCTGAATATCCAAAAAGTCCAATATTCTCTGTTTGTTTTCATTATGCTGTGTTTTGCTCTCTGCTAACTCCTGAGAGAAATGTTGGGCTCTTTAGGTGCCAAGTCCTCCACTTCAGAGCTGCTAACTTTGTCTATCTGCCATTTGGAGCTAATTAGTTATATTAAGTGTGGTATTGGAGTTGCTAGCTATAGTTAAAATGCTGTAAACCAGAGTAGTGAGAGTGAACCAAAACAATAAAGATACTTATCAACATACAGGAGCAATTACACAAGACCCATCTAAAGTATATATTAGTTAACATATATAATTAAGTTGTGCCAAAATGTTTCATATGCTTAAATTATGGATGGTGCATTTTATTAATATAAAATTTTGTTATTTTATTCATTTAAAGATTATATAGCCTCATTTTAGACCAAAAGGTCTAATCTTGAGTTCCTTCACCCACTGACCTGTGTTATGTGGTTGCCGCTCAGGTCCAAACTCACAAGGGTGGTGTAGCCTGGACCGGCTAACATGGTGTCACTGAGCGGGCCCATGGAGTTGGAGGAAAGATCGAGGTGGGCCGTGTCCAGTGGGATGGGGATGGGCATGGTGGTGCCGGGTCCTAACCCTCTGCAGTACACCCTGGTCAGGCTGAAGCTGTCAAACAGGCCAAAGCTTTCCACCTCACAGCGGCAGCCAGGGTGGCAGTTGTTGACGGCGCCGGACTGAACAGAGGCCAGCACCGACAGGCCGAGCCACAGGAGGTGTGTCATTATGATCTGGAGAGAAAACAAATGCATTATTTACATTTCAGACCTTTTTTTACTTTCCACTTGCACGGAGGTTAGTAAAGATTTCTCTGATATCAACATAATAAAATCTGCTTTCAAGTTACAATCGCCATCAGAGGAAAACACGCAACCTCCATTAGCAGATCACTACATCGAGTCCAAAGTAGTTCACAGAACACCTTGTTCGTGGATTTCGAAATCAGAGGAGCTGTCCCTGTTCAAATGCCATCTTCAAGGTATTTGTTAAGCCTTGAGAAAAGACTTTAAGCTTTTATTCATGCAACTTGAGCAGCCCCAATTTCCCTCCCTTTTGGCTTCCCAGCGGGTGTGACCTAATTTCTTTTGATCAAAGAGTTCATTTGCACTTTCTTAGTTTACCCACTAGAATGAGTATGCAAAAATTTGAGTCTACCGTAAATCAAGGTCATTAAAGTAACTGTTTTCCACCCTAAAATTAGGGGTGGAAATTGTTTGTCCACATCATCTGAAAAAAAATGTGTTAACATTAAGAAAACAAACTATTTCAGAATTCATAAAATGACTGCAAGAAGAGAAAAATTCTGCACAGACAAAAAGAAATACTGATTAAAACATCTTTTTTTTAAAGAAAAGTTTTTATGTATAAGATTAATTAAATGAAATTAAAAATTAATGTAATGAATTTAAGGAGTGAATGAAATGCTATAAAAATATATAAGTAAAAATGACAAAAAAAGCTTTATTTCAAACTAAGAAAAACCTTTCATACCCTTTTTCAGTTGTTGCTGTTGTCCTTCTATGTGTATCTCTCATGTAAAATAGCTAAACAGAGCTCAGCCAGTTCAACTTAAGCAATGTGTGCAGACACACGCACACACAAAAGCACACACACAAACACTGGAGTGAGTACTGTAATTGGACAGAGGTGAGGCGTTGCGTAACAGGTAGAAAAGAACAGTCATGGTCAAGTGGCCCGGGCATGACACAGCACAGTTAGACACAACACTGACTTTTACTGGAATAAAAGTTAATTACATTACAACCTAGCTGAAAGCTTAAGTCAGTGCTCTGGGGTAATACTGCTATAACTGATCAGATTTAACGTGACCTCGCTTGCTTTTTTCATATTCTTTCTCATATTCTTTCATTCTTGAAGACATTTCTGTGAGCCCTTTTGTTCAAAATTCACCCCAGAAAGCTCCAAGGTTAAAGGAATGGGAGGGTGAGTATTGTTGATGAGCGAATCAAAGAAGTGCATGCATGAATAGTCCTGTAAAAAGGCATAAAACAACTGAAAATAACTGCTAATTGACTCTTTACATGGCGTGCGGCGAAGATGTAGCAAGGCATTCAATGCTGCTATCAGGTACATCTAACGGGGGTTAAGGTTATTTATCTTGGATTATGTAAGAGGATGTGGTTACATAGCTGCAAATTACTTGTGGGTCAACATATGCAGGCTTATTACGACGGCTCAAAGTCTATGTAGACTGAGCTGTTCAGCTCTGTGCTGCATTTCTTTTCTTTTGACCCCTGAACACACTAACTACAACTGAATGCATGTCAGAGTGTCAGAAAGTACGAATGTAATGTGTCATGAGATCAGCCCTTATCGTTCTGTTTGGCTTATTATATAATAGTCCTTATGCTCTAAAATACATACATAATAGTCTGCTCTTTTCAAATACTGTGATTTACTTCTTTGTTGTAGGTTAAACTAACCTGTGACAGACAGACATTTCTAACCTGCTGTAGAAGAGGGACCTCTGATTGGTAGCCACCACGTTTCAAAGGACGTGCGATCAGAGTGGCTCAAACAGGTTTTAGATTTGGACTACAACGTTCTGTAACCCTGGAACTGCCTACTAGACGAGTTGACATGACCTCATGTTCCCTTCCCTTCCCTGCCTTTCCTTCGCAACCTTTCTTTTGTTTGTATCCCGTTAAAAATATCTGTGCTTTCTATGTTATCGCTTGCGAGTCCTCACCCAGCTGAGCACACACTCGGCTGTCTGACAGCTCTACTTCTTGCAAGAATATATTTAAAATATAAAAAACACTCAAGTCAGATCAATCCTCTTCATTTCTAGTACAGACGAAAATATATTTTTTCACGTCATTCACCTGATTTTGTGATAATAAAGGTACACCAAGTCTGCTCATTGCTGACATGTTTTTTTAATCCATGTAAATGTTTTATTGTTGTTATCAACCTTTTCTTCTATATAAATATTTGAATAAGTGTCTTTTAATGAAAAATAAGCACAATGAGGAAAACAAGCAAAAAAGCTAATGAAAGGCCACCAAAAAAAAAACATAAATCAAATGCAACAGAAGTTTTTGTAAAGTTCAGTCTGTTATGAAAAATTGGACAAAATGACAAGCGAGCACCTGTCTCTTGTCTCTAAAGATGATCTTTTCATGATTGTGTATTTGTGTGTGTGTTTGGAGTCAGTCCCTCCAGCTGCAGGTTTGGACCCAACAGGAATGGGCGAGTTTTATGAGTGTCAGATTAAGCTGAGTACACAAATCTTTCACCCACTGGACAAAATTTAACAAGATGTTTTCTGGTTGAGCTCCTCTGAAGCTAAACGGTCCACCCACCGAATGAAGCGCACATAAAGGCACAGAGGGGGAAACTTAATGAATTAATTCTCTGTGTCTCAGAGCACGATGTGATTTCATGCACAGTGTTTTGGAAATTAACTCAACACTCACAGTTTCTATAGCAACTGCTCCGACCCTTGTTTTCTGGGCATTAACACATCATTAGCTGTCATAAAAAAATGATAATAAGGTCCCTCTCTGACCTCTGTGCAATTACAAGTTTTGTTTCACCCGAGGCAAACCGCAGGCCTCAAAGAGATCTAACTTGCTGGGAAACCACAGAGAAGCCATTCGCAGACTAAACATGGGAAACTGCCAGTAAAACCAAGAGGTCAGATGTTTTTCCCCCTTTTTTTAACGTCTGCACCACTGGTCCTCGGCAGCTCGTCACCTCTGTGCAGTTTTGCAGCCACCAGTCCACTCCATCTGTTGCGCCGGCGAGGATCGTGAACTTTCTGCACCAGGTGTTCCCCTCAGCCTCTCGCCAATAAATCTCAGCCAGCCGCAAACTGCTGCCGGCACTGCCTTCAAATCAGACACATTCAAACTGCCAGCAATTGGCCAAAGGCGGAGCCCCCCTCCACCCCCCACCCTGCGAGTGGACAATTGGCAAAGGCCTGTGAAATCACGCCCCAACACCATCTCAGTTTCGGAGGCCTGTTCGCACCCTTTCATCCTGGGAAAGCAGCGCAGCAACCTCTGCTGTGCGCCGCGGGTCATCGGCCCTCAGTCGTTCATCTGTTCGTTTACCTCCTCAAAGATAAGGCATAGAGCTGTGGTTGCTTTTGTGGTTGCTTGGCTCAAATTTAATTCAACTATAACTTTTTCTCCTTGCAATTAAATGTAAACTTTTGCCAAACTCTGTAACTATGATAATCCAATTACCATAATTTGTTATCAGAGTAGACACAATGCTTTAATGTGTCAAAAGCTGATATGAAAGCTCCATTCTTAATGCCCATAAGCAATTCACTTATCTAAAGTCAGGTACAGCGTTTTTCTTTTACAAAGGGAAAGCAAAAAGTGTAAGAAACTGCACATTTAAAGCGTGAGCGTGCCTAATGATACTCAGTCTTCCCATTTAACTCATTTGCTTGCATCGTTGTCAAACATTTCCCACCCACTCTATTTGCTCCTCCAGTGCTCTGATGTAATCTTCGTGTCACAGAGACGCCTCTCTCCCAATTTAATCTTCAAGTTCACGGCTGAAAACTGTGTAATTAGACGAAGGAAGCCACGCTAATCCTTTTAAGCCAAATTAATGCACGACACTTAGGAGGGGAGAAGGGGGGCAGTGGTCTTAAATTAAATTGATGCTGCTTAAGTGTTTTAAAACAATTAGGCAACGACGGGACGCATACAGTGACGGTGAGTGAATTAATTCACAAGAGAGGAGGCCAATCAAATTCATCAAAGTGCACTTTATCAAAGTCAGACAGGACAGTGTGCCAAAAAATAAAGCAGTGATGATAGATTCACTGGAAATGTAATTAACAGCTTCAGTATAATTACTGCCTCTGTCAATGAGTCTGATGTAATAGGTTAACTTCAGCGTGGGATGATCTTTGGCCAGAGCGTGTGTGAACTCACGCCGCGTTTATTGCTTTTAAGATGAGTCCAAAACCTGTTTCCCAAGTTCGTCTGAGCCAATATCAGCCATGCCGCTGCCTTCATTTCTATCATCTGACACAACAAAATGCAGAAGTTAAGAAAATGAGTCTAAGCAGCCAGAGGAGGAGAAAAGGCAAATTTATGTCAGCTGATGTGTCTGCATCATAAAATCAGCAGGGGAATGAGTACGTTTACTGAACCACTCTGCCTCAGGACAGTTTTGCGGTATTACTACTTCAGTATTTCCATTTCATGCCACTTTTCTACTCTACCACATTTCTTCATATTTCACTATAAGTGCTGCTCTTTTTTATTTCAATAGATGAGCTTAATTTACTTTTTTAAAACTGATTAAGATTTTACATAAACACTGTGACCACTTTATAAAACGTGATGCAACGTTGTAGATTTAACTACTCAAGGCATATTCTGCTGGAGACATTCATTTAATTACATTTTCCAATTAACACCTACTGAGAGCGTTTTCCCATCTCAGCATTGTTACTCTAACTTCTGTTAAGACTTCCTCCATCACTGTCTCCCCTGCCAAACCCTCACAGAGCTCTTCTTTCCGGTCTCTTTGCGGTCAGTCTCCGGCACATTTCCACCCTCCCACCTCATAAAAGAGTCTGACCGACCAAACGTGTCCCCGGTGCCGCCTGCGCTCCCGCTGCCATGCCCCGGGACGGGAACGCGGGTGCGCGCTCTCCGCATGGGCACCTCTGGCGGATCAGGTTTCCCTGAGCCGTACGTGGCAGAGGAGAGAGAGGACGGGGCCGAAAACACCCCCCAAAAAACACCGAGCACATGTCGTCCAGCCCCGGGCACCGTTATTAACGGCACCTTGATCGCCGGCCCCGCCCCTCCCAGCTGTCAATCACCGCTCCACAGGTCACCTCTGCGCGCATCACCGTCAAGTTTTTTTTTGTTTTGTTTTTGTTTCCTTTTGGTCTGCGAGCGTAAAAATGGAAAAGAAGGAAGATTTGCGGTGTTTGCGCACAGGAGCCCCCGGTCGGTGAGCGCAGCCGGGGCACCAGGGGCGGTTTCTTTAGGCGCAGAGGCACTAAGAAAAAAAAAAAAAGGAAAACGTGAAACCTGATCTGACCACAGAGGTCCGCTGGTCCGCCGCGGAGCGCCTCCGAAACCGCGACCGGCTCCGAAGACTTTACGCGCACTTAGTGACAAACACACGGGCAGCAAAGAGACAGACAGCCGCTCTCACGACTTTCCACCGCTCATATCCAACTTACTTTGGCGTCTTCCATCCAGACAGTCCCGCTTTTCTTTCCCCTTTCTCTCTCTTTTTCTCTCTCTCGTCTCGGTCACTTCACCGCTCCCATGCTCGGACCCCCGCTGCGCTCCGGTGTCCCGCTCCGGTGTCCCGTCTCCGTGTCTACATGAGCCGCGCGCTGTCAGGAGCTGGACACACCGGGACACACTCCGCCGTCCGCTCCCATCACACACACACACACACACACATTCATACACACACACACTCGGTTCAGCCTGCCTGCTGGCTCCGCGTCGCCTCGGCCAAGTCAGCAGGCGTGCCAGACGAGAGCACTTCCTGTCGACGCTTTACAAAACAAAATGCCTCAAATTCAAACTTTCCTTAAACGATTTCATTCGCAGTTTATCTTAAATAATAGCACCAC
>JAOXYL010000059.1:19641090-19653972 GCA_028564955.1 Terapon puta
TTGTTGTTGTTGTTGTTGTCACTGTGGGGACATTAATCCACTTCCTGTTAGGGGACACTCTGCAACAAGTCCCCTGAAACACGGAGGTCCAGTGTGATGAATTATGATGAACATCTGTTGCTGCTCACACAATGCTGAGGGGCCTCTGCTGTTCGTGTGCGCCCTCAGCCATTGTTTTCATATTGTGTAAAAGGGAGGGGGGGTCATGACAGCATCGCAGCACACACCCATTACAGTAGACACACAGTGCACATGCATACATACACACGCACGCACGCACACACACAGGGGGGTTTAGTTAGGAATTAGGTGGGGGGTGGTTCACTCAGATTAAAAATGTGCATGAGAAGTTGTGATGGAAAGGGGAACCTCATTTTTTAGGTGTCATTTGGTGTTACACATCTAGCTGCTTGCACACACACTCTCTCTCTCTCTTACACACACACACACACACACAGAGAGAGAGAGAGAGAGAGAGAGAGAGAGAGAGAGAGAGAGCTCTTTGAATGTTGTGTTGTCTGGGAAGCTTCAAGACTGTGGAGATAAGATAGGCAGGCAGAGAGCAGGGTCAGCCTGAAAAGGGAACAAAAGACCTCAGAAACCTGTGAAAGGAGAAGAACGTGCTACATACAGTTTATCACTCATGAAATTGAGCTGAAGCTTTGCGTGAATGGTTTTTACTCTTCATATGTTGTTGTCTCAGTCACCCTGTGCTGACTGAAGTTGTATCACATTGAAAGCTGCTGTGTTTATTGCACCAGAGGCAGAGTTTAAAATGTGCAGCTAGTTGTTTTATATGCTGAGGACAAGGGAAAATAGTCATTAAAGAATTTAAATCTTGGAAATGCAGCTTTGTAGAGACTTTTCTTAGAATAATGACCACAAAATTGGTGTTTGTTGCTTAAGTCATAAAAATGTTGTTTACTATCCAGGACATTTCAGCTCCTCCTCCTCCTCCTCCTCTTCTTCTTCTTCTTCTTCTTCTTCTTCTTCTTCTTCTTCTGTTTTGTGTGTTTTGTGCTTAAGTTGTAAGAAATGGTGTTATGAAACAGAAACCACTCTTTTTGTAAGCATCCATACAGGACATACTATATTCTCTGATTTGCACTGCCTTTATTCCACCCTGCAGGATACTAACTGTGAAGGCTGCCCCACTAGATGGCGCCACAGCTGCAGATATCCTATAATAAAGTCACCAGTGCCAAACTGAAGGCTTATGAGAATTCAGAGAAACAGACTCACTTTATTGAAGAAAAAAAAACTAAACTAAAAAACTATGTTAGAGGGCACAAGCTGTCAGTGCAGCTTCCTTATCAAAATAGTTAATAGCATCTGTATAAACTCATGAACTCTGACATCCAAGCTTGTTTTATTGCATTCTGGGTAAAACCTTCCGTGTGAATGATGTTCACGGTGAGATCCATATTGGTCCTGCACAGTCATGCTGAATGTTGTCTGACTAATGTCATATCTTACACACATCGTTGCTCAAAGATTTTCTCGATACAGGCCTTTTTTCATTAAGAATAGTCATTTCATTTATTGAGTAGAGTAAACTGCAACTTGTTCTGTAATAAATATATGTCACAATTCCCATTTAAACTTGCTCAGTCATTACTATAGAATAAGGAACAGGCCAGAGAGGACGTTTATGTCATATAGTCATGAACCGTGTGAGTGAGTCATATTTATACAAAGCAAATTTGTTCCCTGGTGTCTCCATTTACCTTTCACTGGCGTTTTCTTTCCACCCATCCTCATCTATTCTGATTTATCCAGGGACATGTTTAATCGTGTATTTCTCCCACAATCCATTTCCCATGTTCATCCCACTCTGTATAATGTGGAAGACTTGACCTGGATGGAGTCTTATACATTGCAAATGGTTTTATTTACATCATATTTGTTGATCTTTTTCATCTTTTCTTTATTTGTATTAGTTTATATTTCACACAGCACAGGCCTCGTCCACAGGAGCAGCCTTGGATGTGTTGCTCTCACTGCTCACTGGGCGGACAGAGCGCTGAGTCGTCGCTTCTGTCCTCTATTCCTGGATGCGGGACAGCGGTGTTCAAGGTGTTACGTTTAAGAGGCTCATCGGCTTATGTGGGATATGGGTCAACAAAGGTGGAATCACTTACCAGCTCTGTGTGCACACAATGCAGAGTATCATATTCCTGCAACATTTTCTATCCTGTCTCTCTGCTGCCTGGGTGCCCTTCAGTGGTCAGGACTGAGTTTGTCCTCCAAACACACACACACACACACACACACACACACAGTTAGAAAAAGAGACAGAAAAACAGTAGGAGTGGTGGGTCTCTCTCTCTCTCTCTCTCTCTCTCTCTCTCAGAACAGACACAGCAAACATTTCAGCCTGATGTTGATTGTTAAGTATTGATCTTATTCAAACATTTCAAACAGACCCTAACCTTGATATTTGGGAGTGGAGGTGCCTGGACCCTGGATTCAGTTATCATCTCTTAGTTCTGCACCACAGCAGCATAACGATGATATTTTAAGGGTCTAAGGGATTATTATAATTGTTTTCCTGTAATATACAATAAGTTTTGTGTCCATGGTTTTTGGCTGTCTGATACCACTGTAGGTATAGCTCGTATCCGTCCGTCCGTCCTCTGCTTTCAGCACTGTCATGCGGGGCCGCTGCTGTTGTTGGCAACCAGCTGTGCTCGGACTCATTTGCCTGCCAGGCTGCTTCACCGGGGTGGAGGGGCTGAGAAAAAAAAAAGACTGACGCAGGCAAAGCGCAGCAGAACTCAGGGGGACCCGGAGGGAGACACCTTCGTTATCTTTAATTACCGGCGCTCCACCAGGGTTCAGATCCATGTAATGTGCGGAGCCTGCTGCACCGCGGGCGCCTTGCACCAATTAAGCGCTTCAGGTGTCCTCGTGCAGCACGGCCGAGGTCGTCTCCATGGCAAGAAATCAGAAAGTGTTTGTCTGCTAAAATGTTTACTCATACACACACATGTGGAGGCCAGGAGAGCTATTCTGCATTTTAATATTATGATGTGACTTGAATAAAGCATGCATTTATATTTGTATTACCACCAGGTGTGAATGGAGGGGTGGGATGGGGGGGACTGTCCCTCCAGAGGTGTGTGTCAGCTGCTGGGCCTTGTTGCCCCTCCAGCCCGCACGATAACAGGGCTCTCAGAGTGGACTAAGGCCTGCTGTCAATCCTCTTATATTGTGCCTCACTGAAAATGGATTAGTGAGTAACACCTACGTTTTGGCCCCGGGTCACTTTGGAGGATTGGATTGAATGGGCCTGAGGCTGAAGCTGGCCTCCTATAGTGACGATACATGCAAACCATCTCTCATTTTCTGTTTTTTCAAGAAGCTCATTGTTGGACCTTTTTTTCATTTTTGAACTCCATCTGGAATATTTGATACATTTTGCCCATTTTCTTTTTCCGTTCCTTTGTCTTTTTCCTTTTTTAAAAAGAAAAATTATGAAGGAGAGGAAAAGTGAGGGACTGAGGTGATTTTACTTCCCCCCCTCCTCCTCCTCCTCCTCCTCCTTCGGATATGCTGCCTGTGAACGGAGCTGTTTGTGGAAACGCTCGGGAGCCTTCAGAGGCGCTGACTGCGGGGCGTCAGTAGCTCTCCAGGGTGCTGAAGTTGTCTCCAAACGTGACAGACGCGCCTGTCAGTCTCAGCCCCGCCGCCCGAACTACGATGACTCTGGCTGCGTCCTCGCCGGAGCCACAGCGCGCAGCCTCGGGGTGAAAAGGTGAGCTGGCTTTACGTTGGGGATGGTTAGGTGACGGTTTTGCGAGGATACAGAAAGATTGGGGGAGCTGGGGATAAAAAAAAAAAAGACTAAAAATACGAGAGGACACCTGTGACACTGGACCTTGAAGCTGCATGGCATCAAGTAGATGGTGGGTGTTCAGTTTGTTTAAAAATTCAGTCATTCATGTGTCACGATTTTATTTGGAAATGAGAAATGACTTTTGTCTTTATGGGCTGTTGCAGGTGCCTCTGGTCTAACTGATCATCCCCTAGTGAACAGAGAGATTCACTATTTTGGACACGCTGGAAGGACAATGCAACATATTCCTCCAAATTTTAGAGGGGCGCTTTGGGAGTCCAACCATGCGTGTATGCCCATAATTAAAAGCAGGCCCACGCTGACTGCACTGCCCCTTTATAACTTCCTGCTATGGGTCCTTCTCGGAGTCTTGACGTTCCCCTGCTGTGTCCGCTGCTTGATTTTCAAAGTGGGGGTCTTGGGGCCTTGGAACTGCGACCCCATCTACTACAGGGCCCTGCCTGCCGCAGCCGCCCGGCTCGCCGTGAGCAGGATAAACGGGGACCTAAATCTGGACCTGGGACTCAAAATGGACTTTATCGTGCTCCAGGAGCCCTGCGAGACCTCCAAGGCCCTCACTGCATTCATCTATTACGAGAAGATGGCAGATGCTTTCTTGGGCCCCACCAACCCAGGATACTGCGTCGCGGCCTCCCTACTGGCCAAGAACTGGGACAAGGCCATCTTCTCCCATGGCTGCGTTAACTACGAGCTGGACCGCGTCATAGGGTACCCGACCTTTGCCAGGACAGTGCCGTTCCCCACTGAGGTGCTGTTCACTGTGCTGAAGCACTTCAGGTGGGCGAGTGTGGTGGTGGTCTCGTCAAACGAGGATATCTGGATGGACACCGCAGGGAGACTCGCCACCTCTCTTAGAAACAAGGGCCTTCCCGTCGGCCTGGTTACATCTATGGGCTTGAATGAGACAGAGGTGGAGAGCACGCTGAGGAAGATCCAGGCTGCAGGAGAGATCAGAGGTGACTATGTGCTCAACTGCAACACAGAGATCCCATGTAATATTATTATATGTGTGTTAAGGGGGTGCCAGTGGAGAGTAATATCATAATGCAGTGAGGTTATATAAATACTTGATATAATATTAAAACACAGGGAGCATTGGTGGAAAATATCAGACCATCAGCTGTCCTGATTTGCTCCAGATCCCAGTTGCACACACCCTCCTCGGCAGGCTTATCACTCCACCATCTGACCAGGAAGCCGCCATTTTGACAATACAGATTTCACCTTGTAGTTAAGGTGAACTAGGACAGTAACTTTATTCATTTGTTTTTAACAATAATAATGACTTTTTTTGCCTGTTTGTGCCTTTAGAGCTAAGTAGGAAACAGTGGAGATACACAATATGCCATGATGGATTAAGTGAAGCTGTTATAGGGGCAATTAAATGGCAAGTCGTTATCCTGGGTAGTCACAGGGATAATATCAGCCAGTGTGAACTGGGTCTGTAAGAACATATGAAATAAGATTTTGTAGACAATATTGTGTCAGTTTAGAAGCATCTGTCAAAGTGCTGTAACCAAGACACATTCACTCAGTGAAGTAAGTCTGCTGTAAAACTTCACCTTTGCCTACTGATACATTCAGTCTTTATGACACAGAGTTCAGTCATCTTATCACTCTACATGTGTGCATAAAACACATATTCCAAAGAGTTTTAACTGAGTTTTTGTTCTTGTCCATTTTAGTCATCATTATGTGCATGCACTCAATCCTTGTTGGAGGCGAGCAGCAGGCCACACTCCTCCTCAAAGCGCAGACAATGGGCCTGACCTCAGGGAAGTACGTGTTCGTTCCCTATGACACCCTCCACTACAGCGTGCCCTACACCAACATCTCCTACTTCGCCCTGCAAAACAACAGCAGGCTGCGTGAGGCCTACGACGCCGTGCTCACCATCACCATGGCCTCTGAGGCCTCGTCCTTCAGTGAGGCGTTCGCCGCCGCCCAGAGGAGCGGAGAGGTGACGGCAGCTGTGCAGCCAGAGCAGGTAGAAACAGTTTGGGAGTCAAAGTTTTTTTTTTTTTTAACAAAATCTTGTGTCCTGAAATTCAAACTAATATGCTGGACAAATCAAGCTGGTACCTTATCTTTGTATAACTTCATTACAGCTCCACAAGAAATTTTTTTCACATTTTCAAACAAAAATTTCCAAATGTGTTCCTTTTTTGCCTTGTGTAACATCTATCAGTATTACAAGAGCAGTAATAAGCATAAAGTAACACCCCATAAAGTCAGCACTGTATCAAGCCAAGATACTTATCACTTCCACACATATTTGTCAATGTAAAAATATCCCATACTTGACATTATTGTCTCCATTATCAACTCTAAAATATTTCATTTGATTTGTTGCTGGACATTTCAAGAGAGGTTGATTTATAATATCTGAAGTATTATATCAACGCATTGTGTCTACTCTTTCGCCTCCTGCAGGTTAACCCGCTGTTTGGCACCATCTATAACAGCATCTACTTGATGGCCAAGTCCATCCACAATGCCAGGAGAGCAGCCATGCGGCTCTCAGGCTCAAACTTGGCTTACTTCACTAAGAACATTTCATTCAGTGGCTTCAATCAGAACGTCCAGGTCAACACCAGGGGCGACGTTACGACCAGCTATGTCATCCTGGACACTGACAACCGGGGTGACCAGCTGTACCAGACCTATCTGGTGGATCTAAACTCTGGCACGCTTCGCTTCGCTGGGAGGTCCATTAATTTTCCAGGAGGATCTCCTCCACCATCCGATTCCAGCTGCTGGTTCGACAAGTCTGCTGTCTGCACGGGAGGTAAGAGGGATGTTTGTGTGAGAGTATGGCTGCTCGTGGATATGTGTTCATGTGTTTTCACAGTTCAGTGGCATGTTCTCCAGGCATTTTGTCATTTATCCTTTCATCCTCATTTCCCACAACACCAAGTTACCTGTTGTCATCCTCAGGTGTGGAGGTCACCTACATTATAGTGGTGCTTGCTGTCATCTTCACTCTGGCTGTAGGAGGGCTCGTTATAGGTCTTTATATCAGGTACAGCCTGTAAATATAAACAGATCTTTTCATCAAAGAAATTAAAGTGTTTCTCATATGTACTTTCTTTCCTACCTCTTTGAAGTCCACATACCTTTACTGTGACACGTGATAATAGATGCTCTGTGCAAATGCTTGAGAATGAGACAGATGGAAGACCACTGTTGCTATAAGACTCTGTAAGATGGTTACTAAAGTTCTGTGATTCAAATAATCTACTTAAGTTCTCACTTAAATACTGCACTTAAATAAAGGGTCATCCACATATGTGAGGTGTGAGAATATGACTAACATGTCTTATAGCAGTTTCTTCAACTCTGACATAAGCTTTACTTTATAAATATTTAACCAAGAACAACAATACACTTTAAATCATGTGAATGTTTTTTTTTTCAAAAGTAGAGACTTGATGCTGATATATAAAAATAATTTAATATCTTTATATCTGTCCACCACATGCTAAAAGAAAAATGCAAGTCGTTTTAATATAAGGAAGAGCTTTTCCTCTTTGGTCCAAAGATGATCTTTTGTAAATCTCCTTGGCAGGAGGAGACTCCAACAAATCCAGCTGGTTAAGGGTCCCAATCGGATCGTCCTGACCTTAGAGGATCTCACATTTATCAATCCTCAGCTTAGCAAAAAGGTAAACAGCACCACCTTCAAATTAAAGTTCAGCACCTTGGATCTTTGATCCACAGTTCCTTGGAAGGAGCACAATGGTTAGTTCATGTTAGTTCAAAACAGAACACAACTAATTTCTATTGTCTGATGTCCACCAGAAAATTACTTTAGAGGACCTTAGTGAGTCCAAGAGCGCCCTGGAGGAGAAATCTGCAGACCGCTCACATTCTGTGAACAGCATGCAGACGGCAACTCATGAGACCACCAATGTGGCTGTGTATGAGGTAGGTAACAGTGTGTCGAAGCTTCTTCTGTATGTGTTTACAATAATTTCCAAATGCAGTAAGTTTCTTAGTGTCCTGGTATCCTTTTGCCTGGGCCCTTAATAGAACCATATTCAGGAAAAGAATGCATGTTTCCTCATATCCTCCTCAAAGTGTCAACCAATTTTTGTTCACAAAGCTGGTTCGAATGTGAAAATTGTGTAGTTTTAAGTTCAGTTTTTGGGGATAAGTGGGGATTGTGTTGGCTAAAGTTGGTTTTCTGTACATTCTTTTTCCTAATACAAATAACATTTTTTTTCCTGTAATCTCAACACTGCCTCTGATATAATCTTATGAATATTGGGAGTAGTTGGACTGGCAACAGTAAAAGTAGTACTAACTCATTTAGAACTAACAAAAAGAAACAGTATCTGTTTTTAATTTGCAAATGATAATCAAGACAAACGTGTGATCCCGCTGTAACAACAAGGCTGCTCTTGCAGGGTGACTGGGTATGGCTGAAGAAATTTGAAGAGGGACAGTTCAAAGAAGTGAAGCAGAGCACCACCAAGATTTTCACAAAGGTAGCGCCATTTGTCTTGCCCCTTGACCTGCAAAAAAGTGCGACATTTTTCTGTCTGGAAAAGCTATACACTACCTCAAATGTCCCACAAGGTACAGATTTTATATAACACACATAACAAAGAAGGCACTTCAAAATAAAAAAAATGTAGGTGGAGTTCCAGTAATAATAAATACTGTAGCTTAATATGACAGAGAAATGATATCCCAACATACCCTTGTTTCCTTTCCATGAACTTGTTTATCTGCTGCCTCAGATGAAAGACCTGAGAAACGAGAACGTGAATCCCTTCCTTGGCTTCTTCTCGGACTGCTCCATGTTTGCGGTGGTGACAGAACACTGCTCGCGGGGCAGCCTGCAGGACCTGCTGAGGAACGAAGACGTTAAATTAGATTGGATGTTCAAGTCCTCGCTTTTGCTTGACCTCATTAAGGTAAACACTGATAAACTGAATGTGCACAATATAACCTGAATTGAATATTTTCATTGTCATTAACTGCACTGCTGCATGCGCTGTGCTTCCAGGGTATGAAATACCTTCACCACAGAGATTTCCCCCATGGCAGACTAAAATCTCGTAACTGTGTGGTAGATGGGCGTTTTGTCCTTAAGATCACTGACTATGGTTTCAACGAGCTGCTGGAGTCTCAGAAAGCTCCTATAGAGGAGCCTCCACCTGAAGGTACTTAACATAAGTGTGGTGTTCAGATGCGGTTGATGGATTGAACTTCAGTGTTGCACACATACACAAAGACATAAAGAGGTACCAGGTTCCCACCCAAAGTCTTTCCTTTACATCCCTCAGATCTATTTTGGACAGCTCCTGAGTTCTTACGGGATTTAGGAATATCACGTAAAGGCACCTACAAGGGAGACGTGTACAGCTTTTCTATCATCCTTCAGGAGGTGGTGGTCAGAGGGCCACCGTACTGCATGTTGGGACTACCGCCCGAGGGTATGTATCCACCAGGAAGGAGGAGATGAAAATAAATAATACTATTGCAGAACATATTCTAATCTGAAACTTTACTGACATGTCTCCTGTATTCGCCAGAGATCATCCGAAAGGTAAAGAAACCTCCTCCCATGTGTCGCCCCACTGTGGCCCCAGACCAGGCTCCTTTGGAGTGTATCCAGCTGATGAAGCAGTGCTGGAGTGAACTGCCCGACCGCAGACCCACATTTGACGAGATCTTTGACAGGGTACGTTTCTGGAGGCACCCATCGTGTAAATTAAACTAAGGCAGGTGATTATTGCTGCACATTGTTCAACACAGTTCTGCCCTTTCTTGTGTGAGTAGTTCAAGATAATCAACAAGGGCAAGAAAACAAACATCATTGACTCCATGCTGAGGATGCTGGAGCAGTACAGCTCCAACCTGGAGGACCTCATCAGAGAGAGAACAGAGGAGCTGGAGGTGGAAAAACAGAGAACAGAAAAATTACTGTCAGAGATGCTCCCACCGTGAGTTTGCGCACACACAAGTATTTTCAAAATTCAAATGCTTAGTTTTACTAAACATCTGTCCCAATGCAGCCAGCATATGCGTAATAAATCAAATTCAGACAATGAATTCTCATCTGGTTCTCATGACATTTCTTCCTCTCTGTCTCCAGCTCTGTGGCCGAGGCCCTGAAGACAGGTGCCACAGTGGAGCCAGAGTACTTTGACCAGGTGACGATCTACTTCAGTGACATTGTAGGTTTCACCACCATCTCCTCACTCAGTGACCCCATCGAGGTGGTCGACCTGCTCAACGACCTCTACTCTCTGTTTGACGCCGTCCTCAGCAACCATGATGTCTACAAGGTCAGACAACATCTGAACAATACTCACAGATATCTCTCTTTACTAATATTGAATGAAACAGTTCATTTACAAGACTGCTTTCTGCATAAATATGTTGTCTTTGTCTAGGTGGAGACCATTGGTGATGCATACATGGTGGCATCGGGTCTGCCAAAGAGGAACGGCAACAAGCACGCCGCTGAGATTGCCAACATGTCTCTGAACATCCTCAGCTCGGTGGGAACCTTCCGCATGCGGCACATGCCGGACGTGCCCGTCAGGATACGCATAGGAATCCACTCAGGTGAGTCTCCATCATGAATGTTTACATTATTACTCTCACGTGACCGATGGGCTCATTCCAACTGCATGTTTTGTCTTTTTGTATTATGTTGATCAGTTGCAATGAACCTCAGATGAAACATTTGGCCTCATCCATCACCTCTGCGTTCAAAATGAGACTGCTACTGTCAGCTTTGTGTCAATGTGCACAAGCTTTCTGATCTTCTTCTTACATTAGTCAGATAGCACTGATCGGTTCTGGTGTTTTCTGTGAACAAGAGTGGGGATGCATGCTGGGAACCACTGTGGCTGATAATAATGATAGCTGAAACTGTATTATATTAAACTGGACTTTGTAATGTCCATCCAGAATCTTACAGCCAAATCCATCTATAACCTGGACAAATGGTGTCATTGTTTGTGTTTCCAGGGCCCTGTGTTGCCGGGGTTGTAGGTCTGACTATGCCTCGGTACTGCCTTTTTGGAGACACTGTCAACACTGCCTCTCGCATGGAATCCACTGGGCTGCGTGAGTACACAGCCACCATGTTTTGTTGTGTAGATTCTCATTCAATTTTAGTCTTATGCCCACTCCTCTTCTCTTATAGCTTATAGAATCCACGTAAACCTGAGCACTGTGAAGATCCTCCATTCTCTTAATGAGGGTTATAAAATAGAAGTCAGAGGCAAGACTGAGCTGAAGGTAACGTGATAGTCATTTAAGCTCAGTATTTTACAACATAGACAAACATTTTGTGGCCTGCAAATCCATGCCTTATATTTTTTTCAGGGTAAAGGTATTGAAGAGACATACTGGCTTGTGGGGAAAACAAACTTTACAAAGCCTTTGCCAAAACCACCAGAGATTAAACCAGGGTAAGTGCTTCAGTGTGTTGCTATTGAAATAATAACAATGGTTATAATTTGTTTTTTTTTTTTCAAAAAAGCACAAGAAGCACTGTTTATCATGAGACCAGTCTAACACCAGATCTCAGTGTGCTAACACCTGTGCTGTGCCGGTGCTTTGTTTTTGGCAGAAACAAATGTGAAGTTTTTAAGAGATGTTACTTCTCATGTGCACCTCTAACTGCCTCCTGCCACACACCCCTTATGCAAATTTCAACTGAATGTCAATGTTGCCTCAGGGAAGACAATCACGGGCTGAACCCTGAGGATATTGCTGCATACAGGAGAAAGAAAGCTGAGAAAAAGGCTTGACCCCCTTAGTCCGATCACAGGAGGTAGAGACCTGCATGCAGGACAGTGTTGTGTCGTGTAAATGTTTCTGTGGCTGTGAGTTTGAACGCAAACCTCTGAGCATGCTCACTTTTGTTCCATTGATTGCTGAACCTTATTGATTGCTCCGTGATAGTCCTTGTGACTAGTCTCATTAATCTCTTGATCTTATCACCTTCTACATCTTCCTAAGCAGATTGGGGAAATCCCTCTTGGTTTAGTTCATTCCCCTTTATTGTGGCTGGCTGGCACATTTTCATAATTGACTCTCATTTGTGCTACCATGTTTCTGGCTGTTTTTAATTAGTTTTTTGTTTGTTTTTTGCTTTGTGATGTGTGTTCACTGTGTTTTCATGTTTGTGAGACCCAGAAATCTGCTTAAGAAAATGAATGTCTCTGTAAAATACAATTCTAGTCATAACCCCATCCTCTACATTTCTTAGGGATAACTGGCAGGAGATGGTGACCGAGGAGATCAAGACCCTTTTTCGCAAGGCCAACAGGCAGGTGGACAAAAAGATCTGAAATAGGAGGAGAGAAAGATGAAGAAGGAAGCAAGCCCAGATGAGGACACATCCACAGAAAGAAAGATACAAAGAGCTGTGAGGGGCGGGCAGAGGACGGAGAGCACCACCCAGTCTCTCACTGTGGCTTAACGCAGACTTTTTTAAGAGGATTGTCCATCGACTGGCTAATCTGCCTGCAGCCAGCACAGCAGAACATGACGGTGCTAATGTAATGAGAGTTGTTGCATTACCTGCCTACGTACCTGCAGCCTGCCAGCGGCACGGGGGAACTGCGCCACTCCTCAATGAAGGATGCACTCATTGAATCCTCTCTGCACTCACTGGCCACTGAGTGGTCACACTATTTCAGGGCATCCAGAAGTTCACCTATTGGAAGATTGAACGCCCCAAAACGCCTATTTCAAAATGAAATGTTATGTTTTTTGGTGATAATACCTGTTTTTAGTTTGCCATGAAAGCTCATAATAGAGTTGTGGGGCCGAGGTGGTTATTAACTATGGCTAGATATTATATTTTAATAGCCCTCGGAAGTTGGAGGCAAAGGCTGCTACTGTATATAACTATCAAAAGAGGAAAAGGAAAAGACAGTCAGAGTCGTTGGGTCTATTTGAGCCAATTCCTACAAATCACTTTTTTTAAGCCACTAATGAAGAATGACAGCACTCGGAGATGATGATTCTTTTTGTCCACTGTGGTTCAT
>JAOXYL010000059.1:19665268-19677980 GCA_028564955.1 Terapon puta
CACACACACACACACACACACACACACACACACACACACATTTCCATCAGAAGGATGGGATGCTAATGTGTTTGGCAACATCACTGCTCTGACACTGTTTCCTTGGCGATAAATCTGAACTGTTCCTCCTTTTAAGCACAACTCCTCCTCCGTATGTTGATACTAGTTCAAGCTAGAACCAATTAAATGCAACTGATCTGTGAATGTCTGAATGCCTAAAATGCAGCATCTGAGTCTGCTGATGAGTCATTTCAACCTCCAGAGACCTGATGGCCACCTGTCATTGTCTAAGACTCCCATCACAGCCTGATTAAATTCACAACATTCTTTCATGTCAGAAATATAGTGATTTATAGCATTGGCACAGAGGAAAACGTATTAAACCATCCTGCCTGATACACGTAACTTGTGGATGAAATAACCTGTTAAATAAACATGTCACTTTATACTTTAGGCTACATAATAAATGTGCTGAAAAAAAAGTGGGAGCAGGTTTCGCACTTTTTAGATGACGGTTCCCACTCAAATCAGTCTATCTAATAAAACTATAGTCACTATAATTAAACCTGTTTTTTTAAAAACGTTACCACCTGCCACATTTGGACAGAGCTGTCTGGATTTCCAACACAATGACAGACGAATCTTTTTTTCTTTTTTTTTTTTCTAGTCAGCACACTGTGTGTCTTGTGTATAAAATTGTGGTTAAAATGTGGTTTCTAATATCAGTATTGATTCAAGTAACAAAAAACTACATCTCTTGCCAGGAACAGACCTTTTATTTGATCGTTCCCGAGGGGTCCACCAGTGCCGCTGCACACTCAAAGGCTCAACAGGACAGATTAGGATGAACACTAAATGTGTTGCAGTTTGTGTCAGTCGGTCGATTGCAGGTACAGCTGACATCACACTGTCTCTGATTATGACTGCAGATGGTGTGCCAGTGACAGAGATCAATATATCCGTTTTGTTTTACTGAGTCATCTTCTATGTGAGTCATCTGTTATGTGTCAACACAAGGTGACAAAGTCTGAACCTGGAAAGCCCAGAGTGTGGAGGAACTGTGTCCCCTTTGGTGGTCTGATTGTTTTGATTGTTTATTAGCCTGGTGTACTGATAACATATATTTGAACCGTGATAATATGGGGCAACAGTCCCAGACAGTCAATGGAAAAATGAAAATGAAAAAAAGGGAAGGTGCCCTTTTAATTTCCAAAGAAATACAAAGGTGAACAAAAATCAGGAACTGTTAAAACCACAGATTTGATGGCGTGTATGGACCACACACACACACACACACACACACACAGGCGTGGCTGTCCATGACCTTTAATCGCTGCTATGTGTTAATCATCAATAATCAAAGCTGCATCATCTCTCGGTATCAGCTCAATGTTTTAGGCTTGCTTTTAAGTTAATAAACAGATTCATTAAAAAAAAAAAAAGTCTCTCTCTCTCTTTGCGCGTTGCTGCGTTCAGGTGACACCGGATTCTTTGCGAATTCACCAAATTCCACGACAATTTAGAGTTATTTGGTTTAATTTCTCCCACTAACGCTGTTAGCACTGGAACCAAATGGTGAAAAATATGTTTAAACCCCAATTAAGGTATTTTATTTATCTAAAAATTGTGTAATAACAGTGGATGAAAACGTTCCCAGGTGCAGCTGTAGTTATTCCGGATGCGCCCTGAACGCGCAGACGGTGTGCGGGAGGGCTGGAGATAAAAGACCGACGCTCACTCCTCCCACCGGCCAGTGCTTTGAATCAGTCTGCCGGTGAGGAGGGCGGCCGCCCAGAGATAGAGCCGAGCTACACCTACAGAGAGGAGGAGAGGGGGACCAGACAGCACCGGAGGGCGGTCAGAGCAGATACTATGAGCCGGGACTTCCTCCAGCCTCACGCCGCAGCAGCCTCCCGCGCCGTCCCGCACCCGGCCGGCTCTCCCGTCTCTTTGTTGTCGGTGTAAAAACTTCGGCTCTGTCAGCATTTCACCTCGCACGCCACCACCTTTTGACACGGGCTGTCCCCGCTTGACTCTCGGTGGGTGGTGGAGAGAAAAAGAAAGAGAAAGACATAGAGGAGGGAGGGGGGAAACGCTGTATCCGAGGAGGAAGAAGACTTTTACCGTGTGAAATCAGAGGAAAGTGGCCGCAGCCCTCAGACAGGTGAGTGTTTAAAGGTTTGTTTAACTGCAGGTGACTTTTTACTCACATTTCAGACATTTTTTAAACCTGCATACCTAGTTGAAAGTGTATTTGTACCTTTATTTAATATTAAAAATGGTAAAGCTCTCTTTATCAATGAGAGCTTCACCATGGCAACGCTAACTAACATTCCTGCGTAACCATCTGCGTCCTCTCATTTTTATCTCACATTTATTTCGTTATTTATCCCATATCTACAGTAACGTGTTAAATATTGAGAGGTTGGAAGCTTTTGCAGTTTTTTTAGCTTCAGCTGGGAGTTTTTACAATTTTAGTTTATCCACCGCAGGATTTACTGCTCACTGGTGGTGTCATGCGTTCAGACAGGACACGCCCATGATATTTTGTCCCATGACAGCTACTGTAGGGCCGCTTTCTAAAAGCTGTTTTGATTTACACACCTGAGTCACCCACCATCACCCCTTTACATTATTATGTGTTTGTCACTTAGTAAAGAGAGAGAGGCTTCATGTGGGCTCCTCTGTTCTTTTTTTTCTTCACTCATGCAGCACACTCATGCCACTCACTTGCATAATTAATGACTTTTTTTCCTCTCATGAAGGTGGGGATTGTCATTTGGATGTTCCTGGTTAGCAGTCCAAGAGGGATTTAGAAAAAATCTTGTGCAGATCCAAGGTTCCTTGTTACATTTATGATCAGCAGATGGAGTCTAATCTAGTAAAACATGTAGGAGTTTAATCATCTTAAAACTTGGGCCATTGGATGGGGATTCACTTGGTTACATCGTCTGACAGTTAGATCCGTCTTGACTGCGTTAACACGCTCCCATCTGTCTCTGCCTCACCTCCAGTAAAAACACTAGTTTGTTTGTGGTGAGTTGACAGAACATTCATCAGTATCATCTTATATACATGTAAATAATGACTTTTTAAAGGGATCAGAACCTGTTGGCTCAGAGTTTCCCGACAGACTGATGACTCAGGAGGAGTCATGACTTTAAAAGTGAGGATGCAAGGCTGTTTCTTTTTTATTGCTTTTCTTCTGCTTCTTCTTTTTTACAACGTCTATAAATGGATTGGAGGGCCTTGGATTGGAGCTTGCTGAATGCTGCGTTTTTTAGCTTCTTTTTGGCTTGTACAGTGCTGCGTATATGCTCCCGCATAGCAAGTGGGGCTCCTGTCCTGAGGGAGGCCAGGCGCTATGAAAATGTTTTCAGGTCATGACATTGAAACTCCTATTGTGTGCCACGTGAGAGAATAAACATCACTCTTGACATTCAGATTGCTCAGATTTCAGCTGTGGGAGATGATGAAATGATACAAACGCTGACAATTGGAGGCTAGCTGGACAAATCGTGACATAACACATACACCTCTACGGTTCTTCAAATGTGCTTGGATTAGAGAGTAATGGTACTCTGGGCGTGTGTGTGTGGTGTTCATAAAATGTACAGCCATGCTGAAAAAGCTTGGGCTTGTTTAAAAAGTGCTTTAAAGATTACCCTTGATTTAGAAATGTTATTTTAGGAGAATGAATGGAGAATAGAGGCAGATGTAATAGGTCAGAACAGGGAGGAATGTGGTGTTCGCAGCAGTAATCCACTTATGGGAAACCGACTCTTTACAGGCACACACACACACACGAACACACACACACACACACACTGTTTTGTAGATAGATTGCAGAGCTTTCAAACATTTCTTTTCTGGATCTATCTGGATTTCAAGTTTCATCGACAATGCTGCTGATTGCACACGTGAAGCTGCACCCTGTAGACAATAGCTGAACCTCATTCTGCTTTGCCCTGCTTATGTAACTGTCACTGTATACTTATATGTTTATGTGTCTCAAATAGCTGCCTTTCAGAAGAGACCCTACATGCATTGTGCAAAAATGCTATATCGTTTAGGACATTTGCAAGCTTTAAATACCTAAAAATAAAAAAGTCCACCCACATCTATAAGATCTGTCAAAACTGTACAGGATTACCCATAGGGAGTGTGAGACTTACTTGTAAAGTAAAAAAGACTGGTTATTATTGGTTACCCTGAAGCAGTGAGGTCAGATCTAGCTCTCTCTCTTTCTTTCACACACGCACCCACACAAACAGACACACACACTCAACCAATCACTCTTCTTCCTCAATGAGGATAATGACCCTCCACAAAGAGCTGGCACATTTTCTGAAAGCGTTAAAAAAAAAAAATTCAGATTTCCATGTGGTTCCACTTGCTGAAGCAATTGTAGACGTTTAATGCAAAAGTAATGTGTAAGCAAATCAGATTTAAAGATCTGAGAAAATGAAAATCACAGGTAGAAAGCAGTGCACATCACTGCTTTTACTGAAATGAGGACTATTTTGCATCACACTGCAACGATACTGAAACAAGCAATTTTACTCTCTGCTAATACATTTCTCTCTGTCTTCAAACAGGGTTAATAGAGCTGTAATCGAGCACACTGTGGCAACACTGTGGGTCACGCTGGTGCTGAGGAGTGGCAGCATGAAAGACTTTTGCAGTATGAGCAGGTTGAATTCTGTGATTGCTGAGGCAAATGAGTGTTGGAGATTTCACAGAAGTGTAGACGAGCTAGAAAATGTTCTAATGTTGACGCACACAGTAATCAACGCTAGAGGCTTATTATTATTTTCATTATCAATTAATCTGGTCATTGCCTTCTCAATGCGATTAATTTTTTGGTCCTTAAAATGGCAAAAAATGGGGAAAAGTGTTGATTATGGTTTGTCAAAGGACAAATGTGATGTCTTCACATCTTTTTCTTCCTCCACAATGCAAAAAGCTGCTCTATATAGGACTAAAGAAAATATTTATATTTGAGAGGATGAAATCAGGGAATTAGGCGATTTCTCAGACCCAAAATAATTAATTGTCAAAATAGGTAGTGATTCATTGCATAGTTGACAACTAACTAATTTACTGACTTATTGTTGTAGATGTGGTGTGCCTTTATGTAACGGAGAGCAAGCTCAATACATATTGAACATGAAAAACAGTAGGTTGAAGTTGGCTAACATGGTGAAAATCACTTTTAGACCAAGTCACTGGTCAGCTCTTTAACTGCATCACATACTTGATCAGCATCTTTCAGTCCAACATCATTCATGTTTCTCTCCAGCTTTCTCTGCCTCACCTTTTTTGTGCAGGTAATGTTTCTGATGCTAATTGCTATCAATTTAACTCTCGCAGAACACTGGAGGCTTTGGTTCGCCGTCTTTGCTCGTTTGCAACATGAGCTCTCTTCAAAGTCCAAGGCTCAGTCATATTGGGAGGTGCGCAGTTATGCTGTCAAAGCTGAGGTTCCTGTTTGGAAAAGGGAGGCAAAAATACCTCCTTGGCTGAATAACAAAAGTGCTTGTTTTTCTTTCATTCTTGGTCATATGCCCACCATTTGAAACCTACCGCCACAGAGTTCAAAGGTTGACTTCTGTAGCTGTGAAAATGCAGATTTTGTCATGTAAGAAAGAGCCTTTCTGATATTCTTTCGTTTAATTTCTCCAGTGCCTCTGGTGTCTCATCAATATTCCTTTTATGGGAGAAATGTTTTTACAACTATTATTTAATCCTCTTAACCAAAAAAAGAACATAATTTTTCTGGTTATCACAATCTATGGTGTATTAATTTAATGTACGCTTTCAGATTTAGTGGGAACATAGGTTTTTTTTTTTTTTGCTTTTATGTAATGATCCTTGTAATAGAAGAAAGAAGCCAATTCTTCATATAAGAGCAAAGCTCAGTGTCCCTCTTAGAAAGCCACGTTTTCCACAGTGGCACCTGCTCGCCCAGTCCTACCTCCTGGGCTCAGACAGCAGCCACACAGAGCACGGTGTGATGTCAACACACAGATGGTGGTGAGGAGCCTTCATGCAGACACACAGATGGCACTTTGATAAAACATACTAGCCTACCCACTTTCTTTCTTTTTTTTTATTTTTAAAACATGAAACTGCAGAGGCCTTGGTGAACTAAGCTAATGAAGTTGTCCATTTGTCCACGACAATGGTTCCCACAATGTACGTCTTTGCATGCCACAGATGTCTTTGTCAGCTGTTTGCTTTCCAGGCCACAGTATCAGTGCTACAGTATCACCTATGATTAGGACCAACCCCAGAATACTTTCCTATAACCCCTTCTGCCATCACTCTAGTTTCTTCAAGCCTTACAGCAGATGGCAGGGAATGCTGGAAAATGAATTTAGGAAGCATTGCCCATGTCGAATTTAAAAGCTAAACGTGTACGGCGAAGTGCTGAAAGTAGTTTTTTGCCAGCCAGCACTACAGTCATGTGCTAAGTTTTCATCCCTTCCAGAGAATACAGTCACTGATTTCACCAATTACTACAACTTTACAGCCCAAAGAACTAAAAAAACTTCACCTGAAAACCTGAAGGCTCTCTGTCTCCATGAAATGTGATTACACATCTTGACATCTCTAGAATGAAAGTAATTCTCAGTGATTGATAGCTACAGTGATTTTGACCGGTCAGGACCTTGTGACTGGCATTTTATGGCAAAAGCAGCTGTGAAAGCAACGACATTTGTTGGATAAAAAACTGTAGGTTCAACTGTATGGGGAAAGTGCAAAAATAGAACCAGTGCCTTTGTTGCATTTTAAGTAGGTCGTATGGACTGTCTGTCGCCTTTACACTCTTTCACGCAAATGTCATTTTGTAGATATTTTAAAAGGACCATTGACTTTATTCAGAACCGCCAGTAGAAAAGTATCCAAAAATATCCGCCTACATCCATCTCTTTTATTACCATTTTGGACCATTTTATGAATATTTCTTTGCTAAATTAACAATGATGTGCTTAGATAGCAGAAACAGGCTGTTTAACGGAGGCTGCTGATATGCCAGGTGGGCTGAGCTGGAGCTTAGCACATATTTGTTATCAGAGCTTTAATAATTAGTGCAAAAGAACATCAAACCCAGTTGAAAGTGAGACTGTAAATTCTATCAGCATGGCTCTATGGATGGCTGTGTCTGTCTGCCTGTTGGCTGGTTTGTCAGGTGGCCCAACATTTTGATCCAGACTTAAATATGTAAGCAACTACAAAATGGACCGCCATTGAATTAGGAAAACGATTCTTGACCCATGACGATGAATTCTACTGACTGTGGTGATCAACTTCTTGAAGGATTTAAACAAAATTTGTCACAGACATGCATGGTCTGGAGAGGATACATCCTAATAATGTATGAACTTCACATTTGTAGCTGTAAGTGGAATGTTGGATGGATTACCATGAAATTTGGTCCACACATTTATGGTGACACTGCAACATTTAGCTGTGATTTGTGGATTTTAGTCTGCTTGAAAAGGAGTATGGACTTCATGGACACTGCCATTAAGCTCAGGCCTCCCCATGCACGTCAATCCTGTTAGCTGCTCGCAGTCTGACACTCTTCACCATACGATCCACCTCCTGTCCCAAGTGCTTCTCTTCACTTTTCCTCCAGGCATCCCAAATCACAGGCTGCCCTGAAATTGATGAGAGAATGTGGAGAAAGTATGTATTAAGTAGACAAGAGTCTGTGCCATCCAGTCTTTCTAAGGTGATAATTATTCAAACCCACGCGGCATCAGCTGCCTAAACAGCAGCACGGTGGATCAGAGGTTAGCACTGTCACCTCACAGCAAGAAGGAGCTGAGTTCAAACCCCTCCAGCTGACTGGGCGTTTCTTTGTGAAGTTTACATGTTTCCTTTTTGCTTCTGCACAAAAACATGTCTGGGTGGTCTCAAACATGTCAGGCAATAGGAACACTCCGGCCTTTGGCCGTGACACCTTGTAGAAGAAACCTAATGGATGTTGCTCAGACTGTGGACTCTATTTTCATGGTACTTATGTCGATGCTTGAGGGCAGCAGTACTGCATTTGCAGAACCTGAAACACCTAAATCAATAATGACCGACCCCTCCACAGCCTGATGTCGTTATTGTTCACTTCTGAATTGCACCGTCTCTGCAGCGTCAAGCCAGCTGCCTCCTCTATCAAATCACCTTTTCTCAGACACCAGCCCTGTCTTCACTTCATGAAGGAGGCTCCATGCCATAAGGTGAAGCCCACCTTCATGCACTGAGCCCTGATTATTTTTATCCCCAGAAGAAAAATGAGAGCAATATTCCTGCATGTCACTTGACCCACTTACACCGCTGCACTGAAACGAGTGGGCAGATTTCCTTCTCTTCTCCTGTTTCTTTGATTTTGTTTTGTTTTCCTCCATTAATGGAGATTTGGGTTGAGTAATGACACTTACTCTCCCTGTTGTCAATTTTCTAATTTGAAGACAATGATGGTCTGTGATTAGATACATTTTTTTCCCTCAGATTATCTCTAACCCATACTTTCATCCGATTGATGAGCTGTCATTTTGATGAACAAAGTGTCACATTGTCCTGATGTTCCTGTACCAGACTCCTCCCACCAGCTTTACTAATTCTGTCGCTGATTGCTGATACTGGGGTCGACTGATTTTTCATCAGTAAATCATCTTTTTTTCTCATTAGTGCAATGAGACATGACATGAGGCATAACACACAGGTAGAGATTGAATGAGGTAGAGATTTTTAGTTTGTGGTGGAAGAAAAGACATTTATGTGGTCATTTCATGCAGTTGGTATCTCTCCTCCCAATTTTTCTTCTTCCTCAGGTTTTGAGCTCTAGTCGTGGTGCTCACTACCTCACGTGGCACAGTCCTGCAGTGTGTCTTTTTAAATCTCAGGTTTTAATGTACAGCTTTGATATCAAAAGCTGCCATGAAGACTGTCCGGCTCTGCTGGCCGGAAGAAGACACCAATCTCTCACTAACAGTGAGCTGCTGCCTGTGCTACATCAAGCTGTCTTGTGCCATATGATATCTTTTTAATGGTTGCATTATATGGTTGCCTTTTGTAAAGATTTCTCAATGTCATACAGAATAGCGTTACTCATGATTATTATTATTGGTATAAATGTATCTGTCAGGTTCTGAATCAATCGGGAGCCTTTATGTAAGCGTTTCGCAATACCCCTCTATCATTCGTGAGGCCAGAATGTTCTGGCACCAGCGCCTCTCAACAAGTATGTGTTGAATACTCTTGTCTTTTTCTTTTTTCATCTCGATGTCACGAGCTTGAGAGAACTAGAGAAACTTGAACATTGATTCATGTCACTGAGTATTCGTTATGCCTCAGGACCTGTATGCTTGGGAAATTGAACTATGCTTATTCTTCTGAATGTGAAGGGCTGGTCTTAAGCTCACCGAGCTGACTTCAAAGAACCAGCGCAGACAGAGTCATACTCTGTAGCGTCACCTCGCATTGACTCATGTCCTAAAGGATGCATTTCATACGACAACCACAGCCTCATGCTGATCACTTTTTTTCTCTAGCATCAGAGTTTTTAAATATTGATTATCTGCCAATCTGAGTCTGGTGTAATATTATATTGTATATGAATATTTAAAGATGAATGCAGTAGAAACATAAATGACATTGATAAATAACTAAATCTATTACTATAATCTTCATATGTATATTCTCCCTTTTTCTCCCCTCCCCTGCATCCAGTGTTAAAAATGAAGAGCGAAGACCTTGAGAATAATTTTCCTCACATCAGCCTTTCCTAAGCAAACCGTTAACCTAGATCGACTTAATTTTTCATTGTCAGTGCTTATGAAATCGCTATATGCTTACTGGCAGCCAATCAGTTAGTCTTTTTCCCTTTATATTTTGGCATTCTTTGAACTAGCATAACAGCATGCTCACAAGCTATGAAGTGCCCATATAACACTAATACCCGATGTCGGGATAAAGTAGATTCATAATTCAAAAGAAGCTTTGCTTTGATGAAAAGCAAGGCAAGTTGTGAGTTGTTCTTTGCTCTGTTTCAGTCTCACCCTGTGGAGCTGTGAGTGAAAGGTTCGAGGAGAGTGATTGTTTTACCACTATCACAAATCACCTTCCTCCCTCATGTGCAGTAGCTTGTCGCTGAGTGGCACAGCTGACTGGTCAATTTGAGAGTGGTTTGTGGTGGGACTGGCTGTCAGACGCAGGATGAACTGTGGAGTTGTGGGCTATAGGCTCATGGCCATTAATTCTTTCACCACACTGACTCACAGGAATGATTTATTTTTAGGGTTTGGTTGGAATTATATTGATAACTTCAACTGAGCATTTAATATTTATGGTTCCATTCGAGATTAGATGGGTTGTTGGGCATTGCAGAGGCTTTCTACATAACTGGGCACTTCATAGCTTTCTGTAGGTTTCTTCAGACAAAATATCTGAAATGGAGGTTGTCCCTTGATGTATTGAGTAATTGAAGCAGGTGTTATGAAAGTCTGTGAGCACATGATGGTGGATCCGGCTTGTTTGGCTGATTATTACTTTCATCACACAGGTAGAAGAAACCAAATGAAAGAGTTGCATTGAGAGCCTCAGAAGTAATTTAGTGTGAATAAAGCAATTGATATGGTGGACACAAGATTATTACCTCAGGTTTTACAGTGCTTGCTACATGATTGCCTTTGAAATGTGCAGGCTCTTCCAGGTATTGGATTATCAAATGACGCACACTATATACGTGCTGTGACTCTTCTATTTGTCTTTAATGTAAGTTCTGAAGTCTGACAGCTCTCCTTTATGAATAGACTTACTGTAACGCAATAATTCAGTGACAGTAATTTCAATGTTTGATTATTGCTCCTTCTATAACTGTTATGCACAAAATACCAGATATCCCCTAACTTCTCCCAGCTTTGTGACACAGCTAGAGGAATTAAAGAAAGTAATGAGAAGCTTAGCTCGCATTAGTCTTTGCCTTTCTCTGTTATCTGTGCTCACCTCTGTTTACTTGGCTCATATTTAGCTTTTCACGATTGATCAGTTGAAAATCTTTTTCCTTTTCCCCCTTTTTAGACTATTTGAAGAGATTTGCTGAGCTGATAAGATTTGATATTTTAAGTTCAACTTGAAAAAAAAATATTTACATGCACTACACTGTTGCCAACTGATATAACGCAAAGATGAATGAACCGAAAGCCTGTACATGTGCTGACCTGAACACCACAGCGCTTGTCTGTCCTACAGTTCACAGAAGGTGAGAGGGCTCAGTGTACAAGAAGCAGCAACAGTGGTTTGTTTAGGTTTAACAGAAGAAGAGGTGAGCTGCATGAGCTGCCTGTACAAAGAGCGTGACTTTCATGACTTAATTTTAAATGTTTCCAGGACTCTCTGTTCTCTCTGCAAAAAGACCCTGTCAGTGCTGAGCCAGCTTTAACAGCTCTGATGTAATGGCTCTCATGGCCTGCTATACTGGGCTTTATCGCCCATGTGCCACTAATCAACTCCTTCACAGGCATCTCCTGATGCTACATGGTTCTGCCAAGTCTCCATGGTGCTTTTTTATTTGGTATCCATTGCACATCTGAGTGAGCGATTCAGATCATTCAGACGTGACAGGGATCAGGGAAAGATTAAATGGTGTCCAATTTGCTGAAGACTTAATAGATCCCTTAATGTATTTTGAATAGATATTTGCGTCTTGTATTTAATCATGTGTGTTTATGTAACACATGTTTACCTCTTTGCTGTGCTGATGGAAGATGCTCTGCTGGACAAGATAATGAGATAGAGCTGTGTATTTTGGACCCATGTTGCAGTCATTTCACTTTTAAGATTGTTGAATCATTTTCTTTTGCCCTTTTTAGGAAATGCAAAGAGTGATCAGATACGTCTGTCTTTTTTTTGGAGGAGGTTCTATTGGACTTGCTGCAGCTTACTAGCAACATGTTCTATACAGGGATTGCTAAAAATATCAAGAACAGCGGACAGTGGTCACTATGTTTTTTTAAGTCAGTATCAGAGATCAGCAGCTGTTGAACTCGACAGTGAGATGTGAACAAGAAAAATGATTAGTAGTTGAAGTTGCTTAATTAAGATTTGCGAAATAGCTTGCTGGTTAAACAGCATAAATGAACATAATAAGCTTCACACAGCTAGAAATAACATTACAACACATTGAATAGGTATTACTGTCATTTTGTCCACTCTCTGTGCAACACAATCATGTTCATAATGACATTGTGCTGGTTAAGTACGGATAATTTGTCCCCTTTCTTGAGAACTACAGCTTTTCAAGGAGCTTTTTTCCTCTCGTCAGTCATCCCAGAGCTCTTTGCCGTTTGGCCTCTCTCTTGGTTTCTTGGTCAGAGAAGACCCAGTTTTCTGCTGGTAAACTGCTGAAGCATTTCCTCCCCTGCAGACTGTCTTCCCTCGTTGTGCCTTTTTGATTGGAGGAAATGAAGCAGCAGAAAATACGATGACAACAGCTGTTTAGGGGTTTTTTTATACACCCCTCATATCTTTTCTACATGTTCAGACAACTTGTTGCAAGCGCATAAATGTTATGAAAGCTCAATCTCCTTTTGTTAGAGAGCTTTGATTACTTGGTTGATCAAATCGATCGACTTTATTAAATGTAGCTTTGCCAGGTCTGATTCCGATTCAAAGTCGTATCTAAGATTTAATTGTCTCCTCTGGGTAA
>JAOXYL010000059.1:19685396-19698051 GCA_028564955.1 Terapon puta
AAAGTAGCTTTGGCGTTACTGCTCTGTGAGCTGAAAACAAAACATCTCCTACATTTATGAATTTTAAGTTTGTTCTCACACACACACACACACACACACACACACACACACACACACACACACACACACACACACACACACACCAACATGTTTGTGTTTGTATCTGCAGTCATCTTTGACAGCAAGTTGATTCAGGACACCATGTTTTCTCTCCACAGTTTTGGCATGTAAGATGACAACACACTGAGTCAAGCTGTCTAATTGAATGCATCATTTAACAGTGTGTTGTCTATAAAGAAGCAAAAGGCCTGCACTGAATCTCAACCATAAATGCACAGTACCTTAGCATATATATGTGAATGTTTAATGTCTATTTTGGTCTTAATGTTGGCTGTCAAAAGATACTTTTATGTAGAATACTGCATGCCGTAAATAGCTAAAAAATAATAAACTGTAGAAAAGATAAAAAACTAGTAAGTACGCAGCAAGATTTGCAGGTTGATCCCTGTACGGTAGATAATTTGTGTTCTACCCTAATGACTAAAATTGTCAGTATGTTCTGTAATGGTCCGAGCTACATCACAGCCAGTCACACATAGTCAGCGGAGCACAAAACGTTTTAAGAAAGTTGCTTTGTGATGTTGGCGTAGAGAAGGGCTGACAACTTCCAGTGTGTCACTGTACACGTAACATACTGTACGTGATGATACAAACACAGTGTTGTCATGTGGGCCTCGCACGTGAAGCAATGACCGCAGACAAAAATGTACATCATTGTTTCTGGTATTTCATGTCAGTTCAAGCTGCAGTTCAACAAAAGTCTCTGGTCAGCTCCGCTCCGGTAGAAGTGTGTGCAGTTATTATTACACCAGTAATCCACATGCTTCCCTGTGTGATTTATGGGCTGCAGGCCTGCGTTCTTTCCCTGTGTACTGCTATTAAAGGAGTCACAGTTAAAGCCAGTACACTGTAGCTGCATTTGTAGGTTTGAGTGCTTGAACAAAATCACACATACAGACTGCAATACACAACTTGACTTGTGAATCTTCACCACGACCAGTTTCCATGTGTGAATATGTGTGTTTTGTTTTGTATCACGTCTTAACAACCTTGTTCTATATTCGGTCGGAGGCAAACTTGCAAATCAGATGCAAACCAAAGTAGGCAGTATTGTCACTGGCTTCGTTTAAATATCCACACAGCATATGTATGCACTTATTTCTCTGTTACCTGCATGTATGTGCTCTGCTGTAGAGCAGCTGCTGAGCGTGGAGTAATAACCATCCCATGGATATGACACAACATAGCCTAGATCCTGTTTTGACACACTGAAGCACTCTTGGTGGTAAAGGAGAGAGCACAAGGATCACTCAGTCATGTTGGCATCATTGTTAGCAAGAGGGCAACTGAATATCAGAAAAATCTGTAACCATTATAGAATCGATTACTTCAAGCTACATTCCTCATTTTCCTGGTTTTAATCCGTTTGGGCTGCAGATTGTCTCAAAGGACCACAGAGAAGGCGTCAGAAAGTCTACACAACAATGCCGTAAGAGAGAGTGTATTCTATATCTATCTCTGTTCACTAATCTACTATAACTACAGTAAATAAGTGTGGAAATCTCCACCCACCTGGCACCTTAAATTACTTTCACCACACACAAAGAAGGATATTTACAAAGCTTACCACAAATGACCTGATGCTGTTTAAGATTCACCTTGTGCACATGGTAAGCAATGAAACACAAATGTTCTCTGCTGTAATAAAAAGAACTTTTTTTTTTTTGCACTATTTTTGAGCAGGGTGACGCAATACGAGGAAATATTAATTGAATAGATTAAATTCAATGATTAATGATGCCAGCTGAAGAAAATCAGTGTTAGAATTTAAAAAGACCTCTCAAATGATGTGGGGCATTTTTAAACTTCACAAGATTATTGCAGTAAACAGATTATAAAAATCCAATAAGCCTATTTAATAAATGTATTATTGGCTGCTTCAGATGTAATCCACTGTATGGGACTTCTAGACAAATAAAAATGCAAACAGAGGGAGGTGGTAAGGTAAGACAAGTTGTTATAACAGTACTGCTCTCCCTGTCCTGCTCTGCGGTGGATGTGAACAGGCAGCAGTGAAGTGACTTCATATGGACTCTTTTAATTAACAGCAACACCCTTTGCTGCTCTCAATTAAGTCTTTCACTATTTCTGAAGAAAGGCCAAAATTTTCTCTCTCTCTCTCTCTCTCTCTCTCTCTCTCTCTCTCCCTCTCTCTCACCCTGCAGTGTCATAAATGCTATAAGCAAGAATATGTTCTTTTAGATTTTAGATTTGTGAGTGTTTAAAGTCTACAGTGGATTTGTTTGACCCTTTCAATTATAGCACTGTATTTTGTTCTGCGAGGCTTATTCTATTACTTCAATCCTTCAATGTTTCTGGTTTAAGAGGCAAATTTGTTTACTTTTTTTATATTCTATATATTTAAAAAGGTTTTGAAAAGTCATTGAAATATTTTTGAATTATTTTTTTAATTGTAATTTGCCCCATCATAATTAGATTAGAATGAAATCTAATTCAGTAGGTCTGAAACTTCCCAGGGAGAAGTCGTCTTCTTTGTCCTCCTTGATTTCTCTAGGGGGCGAACAGCTGAACTCTAGTTAAGGTAATTATGAGGACAAAGCACAGATGATTGGCGGTGCTTCTCTTCAATCACTTTGATTCCCCTGATCACCCGGTTCTGATAGATTTTTGTTGCCAGTCAGCCAGTGCCATCGGGTGTTGTGCCTGAATAAAGTGCCAGCTAAGCAGAATGATAACGTGATGTCATCAGGGCAGGCCAAGTCATGTCGGGCCGGAGCAGCTCTGCTGCTGACTTAGCTGGCAAACAGGAAGAGAACATCAGAGCTAACAAGGCGCTTCAATCTTCCGTAAACGACAAATATAAGTTGGGTTTAGCTGAATCAGTTTTAGACCTTTATCTTTCAGAACACTGTCAAGCTCAACATTTTTACTTTTTTTGTTTGGCTACAGAAATAAAGTAGTGTTTAAATTTTAAAAAATCGCTTGAATTAAAGGTAAAACAAAGTGGCCACTAACATACACATACATACTAACAAAGAGGTTATAAACTGCTCTGTGTGTTGCTTAAAACACAAGATCTAAAAGTGTCACATCTTTAGCATTTCAGAGATGACATTAGGATATAGTATCTGATGTCCAGTGTTTGCAGCTTATTGACCGCACCATCACTGCTTTCTCAGGGGCATCTCAGGTCGTTTTCATCATAATCCACAGAGGAGAAGGGGGTGGGGAGTGAACAATGTCTCCTCTCAGGAACAAGGTCGGATCTCTCAGGTGTTTCCAGGTAGTTATTAAGGACCATGGGAACCAGGGTCGCTGCTCTCTCATCAGAACAGCAGAGCTGCCTCCAGCAGAGACTGATCTTCTGTGCTCATTGTCATAAGCCATATCCTAATCAGGAAAAATGTGTGTGCAGTTAAACATAGTTTTTCTTTGGAAGTTAAAGTATAAAGATAAAAACAGTAACTGGTCTTAAGAAAATAATTAAAGGAAGTGTTTTTTTTCAACTCTCTTACATAATAAAGTTTATTCTTACACTTCTACAATGTACTTCAGAAGCCATGTCCAAATCTGAGAGGGGATTGAATCAGCATTCCCCCGGGCTTGTTTCCCTTTTTGGTACTGATCTCTGTTATGCCATAAAACCATGCCCAGAAATTAAATAATACATCTTTATTCCATCATGATTTCCATATTAAATCTGACCCCAGGTCTGAATGTTAGAAGGTGGGAAAGCTCTGAAAACATGCTTGAGGTCAAAGTATGACCTTGAAATGCTGCACTGTTTAAAATGATTTCGAGCAGCAGATTATCTTGTGAATCAAAACTTCCATATTTAGCATTTGAAAAGTGTTTTAGATTCAGTTAAACATACTGGAAATCAGACCAGAAACGAGCAGGTCAGACAGACTGTCTTACTTGTGTGTGTGTGTCTGTGTGTGTGCGCCTGTGACTGTCACTGTGTATGTCTGCGTGTGTGTGTGTGTGGCATCAGCTGGTCGAGGTGATAATAATCTGATCCCCAGCTCACACAACAATGGTGCATTCAAGCCAATGCTTAGGTTGCTTAACGGAGTGTCTTTATCTTAACTCTGCAGTGGGCTCGATGCACGTACACATGTGGTTCTTAAGGCACATTGAGAGCACAGCAAAGGGGTATGGATTAGTATTGTTTCTTCCTCGATTAATCATTTATGTCATAAAATGCTCATGAGCAGGTTGTGGAAGCACATCACAAGTTACATCTTGTTTTGTCTGATCATCTCACCAAACATACTCAATTTATAGTGATCTGTAACATGAAAAAAGAACCAAATCTTCGTATTTAAGGAGATGAAACTAGTGACTGTTTGGCATTTTTGCTTTGCTTTATCATTTCATCAAAAGACTGACTGACTAATCAATAACTAGCTAATGGTTTTGGCACTAAGTTGCATTTCGATGTAATGTAAATGCATTTTCACTGTTAAATGCAAACGTGTGCATGTATTTGGCCAAACGTCTTTTGCCTTTGCAAAGACATGTTAGATATTTGACATCTATAATTACTACACTTACAGTTGACCTTTTGGTATGACGTGACTGTTTTTTTTCTCTAGGAGGTCTGAACAACAGATTTCCTGATAATATGTGCACTTTTCAAGATTACGCAGAATTCAGGTCTAACTACTTCTTTATTTGACAATGGGATTGAAATATGTCACCTGTGTCAAATGATTAAAATCCCTTTCAGCTAGAGACTATATTCTATCAACACTGTATGTGTGGATGTTACCTAAGGGTTATCAACACAGTTTAAGTTGGCGAAGGCTGCTGCAGCTCAGCTCTTTCAGGTTTTCTCTAAATGAGGAGCAATTTTTGGTGCTTGGTGAAAGGGTCGGAGGTTCTCGTCTGACTCGCAGCAAAAGTGCAGATGTGTGCTGAGAAAGATGAGCACGTAATCCCCCTGAGCGTGGCCTCGAGGTGTGTCTCTGTATCTCAGGACATAGCCAGTTTAATATTTGCCATGGTACAAAAGTTCATGGACAGTAATTAGTCAGCCTGCATGTGGAGTTATTAAGACTCATTCCTTGATAATGAGCAAAGTATTTAAGGGAATACTCTCTGCAAAGGTCAGCAGCCAGTTTGACTTCATGTGCTCAACGCAGGTAAGTTTGTGGAAACTTTAATGCATCCTGTCTGTCTCCGAAGATCTTCTGGAAAAATGGAAGTTGTACAAAATCCACCCCAGAGACAATTAGGATAATAGTTTAGTGTCCACAACAGTATAAAACAATTCTCCCTTTGTTCTGGCAGCATCCAGAGCTGCTCTGAATTAACTGTCACGCCATGGAGCATTGCATCTTCTTTTGTATTGTTAAATGAACGTTTCTTTTGTCATTTCTAATTAAAGACAGGAGCAAATCATTTAGTTTATTTCTTTGTGTTTGTACAGTGGGAGCTGCTGTGGTCCCTCATCCTCCTGTTTACCTTCAGCTTGCTGTTGGTCTGGTTCTACTTCTGGTGGGAGGCACATAACGACTACAATGAGTTCAACTGGTGAGTGCACAGCTAAGCCGAGCAGTCCTGCGGCGTCGTCAGGTCAAACCGGAGTCAGCTGTCTGTCACCATATTGTTTTGGCTGTAAATACATTCCATCCATGCTTGGCAGCTCGTTGATTTCCTAAATCATCACTTTAATCCGTCCTCTGCCTTAATCTGAGCAGAGACCACCCAACCCTCCACAGATTACACCATTGCGTAACACAGATCACTCGCACAACATTTCCTATTCTGTAAATGACTCATCCCCATGCCATGTTTATGTGACCGCAAATTTATGAGACTGAAAACATTATACTGAAAGTAAGGCTTTTTCAAAACCTATAAGCAGAAGTCATCTGTTTTCAGTTTCATGTTTTAATGCAAAACACCACCCACCACTTTCCTTAAGCATGTACTGCCAGCAAAAAGGGCTGCTGAAATTCAAAATAGACATTTGACTTATAATTAAGAACAATATACTTAATTTATTTAAGTGTCAGCATCTTCCAAGCTGTGGATCAGACAGCCCTCAAGGTATTTTTTTCCTAAATTTCTTTGTAATAAAATGAATAAATACACATTACAATCTGTTTTATAAAATGTGATCTTGTTTGCTGTTTAAAAACCTTTTTGTAGTTTATGTTCAGCATGTTCTTGTCCATGTTGTAGTGTAAAGTAGTGTACTGCTGTGCCCGATAATGTCACATTCTCTGATCTTTCTCTTGGACTACCTTTCCCCTCCCCCTCTCCTCCTGCTCTCAGCAACCTCGACAATGTCACCTTTTCCTCCTATTATTGTCTGTTGCCTTCCATTACCTCCTTTCACACATAGCTTTTTTTCTTCATCTCTGTTATATCACTGTCTCTTCTTCCTTCTTAGATGTTCCTCTTTTACCTTTTTTAAAATCTTTTCTCAACATCATTTTGTATTTTGTGTAGTCTCAGCCTCCCTCTCTCAGTTTCCCAAACAACCCCTCCCTCCAGTCCACTCTCATCAGCAATCTCTCCAGTGTTGATTTTTCTGTGGACGTCACTTCTAGTAGGCAGACATTAGCCATTCCCTTTTTTTAATAGGAAGTATCCGCATTTCCTGCTTTTTGTGGGGATTGCACAGATAATCACAGAGATGACATCCCTGCCCTTATGTGTTCCAGTGATTTAGCAGCAGGGAGTGTCCCAGTCCATCTGCAGTATAAATATATTCACAAAGGGCTTGGAGCATCAGCACTAAGTGACCCTGCTGTGGCTCTCTGCCACGAGAATCACTGATAAGGCTTTGAAAGTAATTAGTGCTATAGGCCCGAGCTGTCATGAGAGAAGAGACACACGCACTCTCAGACACACAGTGACACTCATCAGTTTCATGTGTTGTTGCATCTGTTTGCAAAAAAAGGAAAGAAAAAAGGTGATGATGATGTGTGGAGGTTGGTTTGTCGTTGCCTGTTCTGTTGTTTCCCATAGTGAAGCTGTCAATGATTTACCCCTCGTCCATTAATAATAACAATCATATAATCTCTTTAGGTCTGAATTTTCCCCGTAGCCCAATAACAGTGTCTGCTGTCTGTCGCTGTATCTGTGTCAGCTTTATTGTAACCATAAAGTGTGAAACTCCAGGGTGACTGGATGGACGTCTGCCCGGAACTCAGAGACCTTTGAAACGCCAGCAGTCTACAGTCGTTCACAAGCCACCCACAAGCATTTGGTTGTGTTTGTTTTTAACACATGGTTTCGTTTGAAGAAAGTAAAAAAAAATGGCTCACTGAGTCAGTTTTCTTCGCTTGGGTTAGTCATGATAAGATGCAGGTGAACTCTCAGTGTGAGATATTTGCCCTCTTGTCCCTGCAGGTACCTTTACAACCGCTCCGGGGAGTGGAGCGATGGCACCGTTCCCATCCTCGCCACCACCGCCGCTGGCTTCACCTACATCGCATTTTTAATGGTCAGTCCCTCATCTCACAAATACTGTGGAAGTGTTCATCATAATGTCCAAGCAGCAAGTAATCACAGCTTCTGAATTGTTTGCACATGTTGCGAGACAGTAACCATTGATGTTGAGCTCTTTTTTTTGTTGTTGTTGTTTTCAGATTTTAGCACTGTGCCACATTGCACTTGGGCAACAGTTGAATTTGCACTGGCTCCATAAGGTAAGGTGCTAAATGTGACTGAGCAACAGTTTCAATGTGGGTGGGTGAATTTTACATATGTGCCTTTCTCTGTTTGTGTGTGTGTGTGTGTGTGTGTGTGTGTGTTGATGCACTCATGTTTGCTCAGTGCCCACTTGTGTACTCATTGTTGAACTTGTCCTGAACTTACAGTCTGGATCGTGTTGTCCCAGGAGGGTTGGGAAAGTTCAGTAAAAGACCTGGTCTAAAATGCTATCAGCAAACCAAATACAAGGACCGAACACAGTTTGTGGCGGGGGAGGGTGCTGGGAGCTATTTGGGGTTATTCTGTGGTGGGTGTGTATGTGTATTTGTCCAAAGCGACAGCCTCGCTGACTTTCTGTGGCTCTCCCTCTCTGTCCACGCAGATAGGAGTTACTGCTGCTCTGCTCACCACCATTGTCTGGGTGATATCTGTCAATCAAACATGGGGGCAAGAGTGGGATGTCGTCCCCATCTCCCTGCAGGTCAGCAGACTAAAACACAGGAAAGCCTCAAAGCCACTTTTCATGGTTTGACATCATGGAGATCCAGACAGAGCGTTGCGATACACAGGGTGGAGTCTATTATTTCTACACAACGACCCTAGATATTGCTTATGACCAGTGAATAAAATAACTGAGCTGTAAAGACTTTTACCTGGATGAAGAAGTCCAGGGTCGACTGTTTGAGAACAAACACAAAAGATGTTTCTGTTTCATAGAATAGACTGCATTCATTTTATTGTTGGTTTTTGTTCTCTTACTATTTCTTGTCAACAGACATGTGGCTATATTCCTGTATTGCAAGAAAAGGGTAGTAATTTAGACTGGATATACTATAGCTGCACTCAATCCACATTTATCTTACTAACAATTATTAGCTAAACGATATCCAATGAGTTGTGAGAAGCTTGTAATTACTGTGTCCCTGTGAGATTATTGAAGTAGTCGCACACTTCCACAGAAACTGCTGCCATTAAAACGCCATTACAAATTATAGCTATTATCAGTGAAAACTGTTACCAATGTCTTAACCGCAGATAATGTTTGTAATTCCACGCCTCTCGGGCTTTGTTTCTCTTCTCCTTTGCTCCCTACCCCCTCCAACATCTCCATTTCTCTACATCTTCTTTCTCTCTCCATGTCTTGCCTTCATCGTCTCTGCTCCATCCAGGCCACAGGTCCATTTCTGCACATTGGAGCTCTCGCTGCAGTCACAGCACTGTCTTGGATTGTGGCAGGACAAGTCGCCCGAGCAGAAAAAACAAGTATGTTTGCTTCTCTGACACACAGGATACATGTCATTCTTACCCGCTGTCTTCCGCACGCGCACACGCATGCACGAGAAGAGTGGTGAATGATTAACACTATGTAGACAGAGGCCAGGACCTCCACACAGGGTGTTGGAGATAACGAACATTCCTACGAGCTCATGTGATGTTTTCCAGCCAGGACACCTTGGATTGTTTTCTCCTCGAGGACTCTTTCTGTGGATTAACAGCCCTTAATGTGTATTCTGACTATCGCTGCCATCAGTGTCTGTGGACTCGGATTCATGTATGATTTTACTGTCCTCTCCAGAAATTAGAGCCTAGTAGCAATAGAAATTATTGCGAATGCACTCATCCATGTAAATCATCCTCCATTGATCTGAAGGGACATGAAGCTGAGAGGATTTTCTATCAGCAAGTTACATAACTTTCAGTTTGACATTTAAAAGGAATGAAAGGGATGTTTAGTCCCTTAGTGAACATTTTAGGTTCTGCTCACAAAGGGACTTGAGGAGGCGGAACGGTCTTGAGCAGATTACACCCACTTTAGCATCCCTGCTGTAATGCAGTGTGGAGTGTGTGTGTGGATGAGGGCTGTGAGTCTCCTGTGTGTAACAAGAGTTGTCTGCTCAACCCCGCCCCAGAGCTGACCTTGAAACCAATACCCCTGTGAGTGTGTTATATGTGTTCTGTGTGTCTGTGTGTGTGTCACGGCCTTCATCCCTGACTACACTGAGGTGGATGCAGAGGAAAGTGTATCTCCTTGGCCTCTGTTATCAGTGTTGTTGGCCACTGCTCACCACTCTAAGCAGTACTGAACATTACCCACATTCACAGCGACTGCTTGCGTCACACATTTTTTTTAAAACCAAACACAAGTCCTAGTTTGCCCCTCAAATATTCTCTAGTGTACAAATCGAACCATAAAATATTTAAAATCATATTGTCTGGTGAATGTCAATGCTTTTGCTTTTATTGCTTTATTTATGTCCATGCTTAGGATGTTTATTAAAAAGAGGCAAGCTTGGCACATGAAATGCCTTTTAGTCAGTGGTCGGAACAGTTGCAAGTATTTGCCACAAATATGACCTGTTTTTATATGTATTGAAATTAGATGGAGAGATTGTGACCACTACAAATTAGCATGCACATACCTTTTTAAGACATGAAAAATCAAGCAAACAAGATCAAGGGAACTACTCCATTTGACTTCTTTTATTACACCCTACATAACAGTCACAATCTGCTTCCTCTCAGTGTTCCAGGTGGTGGTTGTGCTGCTGTATCTCAGCGTCTTACTTGGACTCTACATGGTCCCCCTCTACATCACCTCCCCTTGCATCATGGATCCCACCGCTCTCAAACAACGCCCTGATGTCATTGGCCACCAGGGAGCCCCCATGGTGAATCACCCAACCTCTTTCAATCAGTGAGAATGTGGGGAATATGAAGCAGGCCACAAATGTTATCACATACGCTTTCATACAGCCGTACCCCTTTTAACGACCTGATATGGGTGTCACACTGGGTCAGTCTCCTAACCTCAGCCATGTGTTGATGGTACGGGTTCCTCAGGATATGGAACATTTAACCTCCATTGTCTAGGACTACTTGATTGTGGTTTGGGAAAACCAGAAGAAAAGGTGTTCCGGCCTTATAGATATTTGCACACCTTGTTTTTCATTCATTTTTCTTCTCCTGCACTTCCGTGGGCTGTTCTAGTCTATAAATGACCTTGTGGTCCCATAACCAAAAATAGTCCACAAACACAACCCAGTGAGACCCCTGGGGCTCTCTTGCTGCCTGTCATAAACCAGGAATATGTTTTCCGCCATGGCAGCTCGATGTGAGAAAGAATCGATTAGAGATAGCTGCTGATCAGATTCACTGCTGTCTCCTCAGCTGTTTTCAGTTACACCCCTCTTACATCAGATTTTAAACTTCACTACAATGTGAAAAAGCCTGTCTGTACTTGTTGGTTCAGTGTGCATCAAAATGCCACATTAAAATCTGCACACCAAAGCACAATTTTGCATTTTATGATTTATGATTTTTTGATTTATGCACTTGCATAATGCATAAAAGTTATTGCTTCTAAACGTTACCTGAGGAAGGATTTATGTTCTTGGCACAAGATCTGGCTCAGTGTTATGTAACACTTGGAGGGAAGAAGAAGGTGGATTCCTGTTTATTCATAACAGTTACTCACACACTCCAAAACACATCCCGCTTCCATGGTATTTGTGTGAACTGATCGATGCCCTCAGTGGAATCTAAAATTAGGAGCAGCACTGGGAGGCTATTAGAGAACTCACATGACTGGACTCAGTTTCCCAGAAGGACTCTGTATTGATTACAGCGTCATTCCTGCACTCATTAACTTTACTCACAGGGGTCTCACAGGAGGGTGACGTTTAACTCTTCAAATCAAGGTTATGATAGTGATGCTAAAAGGTTAAAAAGCAATCCAGAGCGTGGTTCCTTTTATGTTAATACATCTGCGATACAAAACTTTAATGTTTATTTCTGACTTCGTAACATAACACTTGGTGATTAAGAAGAAATTTTTTTTATGGTCATTTAGCATCAATTTTTTTTTCTCTCAACAGCAGTCATGCTTCTAGAAAAGTTATCTATTAGCTCATTCTTACAGGAATACACGTAATGCTTGTGTGTTTGTCCTAACTCCATGTGTTTTTTTTTTTCTTTCTTTCTTTTTTTCCAGCTTGCTCCAGAGAACACACTGTGGTCCTTCCAGCGAGCTCTTCAGATGAACGTCACTGGATTGGAAGCTGACGTGGCTGTCAGGTATATACACACACACACACACACACACACACACACACACACACACACACACACGGTCAATACAGCAGAATGACGAAGCCAAACAATGAAAGGTTATTTAGTCCGGGTCTAAATTCTGGTTCACAGATTCCTCTCAGAAATTATGAAAACTTTTCTTTACCCAAAACATCCAAATACTAGTAGTAGGACAAGTTCACCCTTAACAGCATTTTACTGATCAAATCACAGTGTGTTGCTTTTGTTAATGCAGAGGTGAATTATCTAAATGATTTCAAACTGCTGTATATTGTTTAACTTATTATAAAGGTGAATTTCAGGGTTATCAAAAATAGAAAAGTAACATTAATCTGATCATAACACACGATTGTCTTAGAATAGAAACATGAAAAACAAGTGAAATGACACGAAAACACACAAATTGTTACAGTGTTACATCACAGTGGGATAGCATTGAACAGGCTTAATCAACAACAGAGCAGTTTACCAGCAGGCAGGAGATGGAGACATGACATCAGCAATATAATAAGAGATGACAGGCTGAGCTCAGAGAGAAAACACTTGGAGGAAGAAAGAGGAAGTAGGGAGGGGGTGGATTCCTTTGTGGCCATGGTATGATGGATAGTGGGTTTACATGTCTTCTCATGCATGTGCCATGATGAGTGATTGTGTAGAGGTGGGAGGTGTTGTTTTGCTGGTATAATGTTGTTGGTGAGTCTGGGCTTTGTTTTATTGAGTACAGTTAGTTTTCATGTTATTGTTAGCTTAATTAGCTGCAGAATCTGCATTAGTGACCACCTTGCCTGTGTGTGTGTGTGTGTGTGTGTGTGTG
>JAOXYL010000059.1:19748432-19766169 GCA_028564955.1 Terapon puta
AGTTAAACAAGAGTTGTGATTAAGCTCCTCAACCACACTGAATGTGTTTGCTTGAGGGAAATGAACTCCATTAGAACAGTGTTGTTTTCATCAACAAGCATATGGGCAATCTGGGCAGGAGCCCTCAGCCATGAGAAAAAAGTAATTGAATGAAAGAGCAGTGATTGGCACTAAGCGAGTGGCTATGCTCTGTGTTGATTGGCTAATGGTCAGCATGGGCGGGCCCAGAGAACAGGTGGTTTACATGGCACAGATCCTGGATCAGTTTTTCTTCAGTAAAGTCAGGTTAAAAACAGGGGGATTCATTTGTACCTGACCTCCTGTTAGTTAGCTTGTGAGAAATATACGGGAAGAAGCGAGCTGAAAGCAGAAAATGTCCAAAAGCTCAGCGGGGGCTGCCAAAAGAAAGAAAATAAGGAAAAGAAAGAAGTAGGTACAATAAAAAGCGTACCCCCGAAAAAAAGAAGCTGAGTGAAGAGGAGACAGAGGATGTTGTGCTGGTTAATGTTAGCACAGGCTCAGCTAGCATGTCAGGCTAACAGAAGTTAGCATCAAGCTAGTTGCCTTGGCTTGGTGAACAAAATGAAGAAAATGACAACACAGAGGGAGAAAGAAAGGTTGGATAGTCCTTCTAAAGGTAAGGATCATTTAATAATGCTGTCAGGATTAACTACTGTGAAACAAAGGTGAATACTTAATACTAAAACAGACTAAAATTAGACTAAAACCTATTTGAGTTTTCATAAACTAAAACTGGACAAAAAATATTACATGTAGAAATGACTAAAATGTGAATAAAACTAATGACCATTTTAGTCCAAAGACTAAAACTAAGTCTAAAAGGCTGCCAAAAACAACAATGTAACAGAGAAATACAAATCAATAAACTTCACTTTGTTCGTGTGTACAAGGGTTTTCATGTGACTGCATTGCTCCTTACTGTGGTTTGAATTTTCTTTCAATGGGACACCAGGCGTGGATTTCACATGTACCGGTGGAGTTTCCTTCTTTTCCTAAGCACCGTCCAGTCATTATTCCTTAAAGAAACCAGCAGAATAAGACACAGTTTATCTCATGTGAAAAGACACTGGCAGCATTATGGATTATACATATTATGTCCAAATGACAATTCTGCCATTATTTCCAGATATTAACAGACAGATGCTAATTCTTAAGGAAAGTGTTACTCTACTCACACTTCTTCATTCTCAAAGTGCCATGACAAGGAGAGACAGTTATTCCTTATATAATTTAGATCCAAAATATATTTCAGAATAAATTGACCAACTTAATGTTAAATCAAAATCAGTGCTGGTTCTTTCTCACCATGACCGGCCACAATCATCTCTCCCTTTTTGCAGTCCTCGTCACCTTGACAGTGACTAGCCAGCACTCGTGGGTTCTGACCGTTAACAAGAAAGAAAAAAAGTCCACCATAGCAGAGAATAAAATATTAAGAGAAAGGCAACATGTTTTATCATCATTTATTTAGTGAATATATTGTAGTGAGTATTTCAGACTTTTGCTTAAAGTAACAATCTTTAAATTTTTATTTCAACATATGTTTTTTTAAGTCACTATCACTTAATTAGTTAACACAGTAGTATGTGCTGGTAGGTACTACTATTGTCTATAACTCTAAAATCTACTCTACCAATATACTCGACCATTGTTTTGGGTCATCACACTGTTTTGATCTCAAGGAAGTGAAGTCCACAAACAATTCCCGCCAATCGCCACAGGTGCTGCCAAAAGTAAAATGTAAATCTTTTACTGGCAGTTCTCAGAATTCTTGACTTTTTCATTTCGACAATGATTCTTAAAGTTTTTACTTAGATGTTATCGTTTGCATTATGTTTTTTTTTCTTTTTCTGCCTTTTGTTTCTTGTGTCCCCTGTGTTCCCCTAGTTTGGTGTTTGTTGTTTTCCTCCTCTCCCCATGTTCAATGTTTAGTAGGTTTTCAAGTCTGCCTTGTTTCTTGTATTGTCTTGTGTTAGGTGTGTTTAGGTTTCTTGCGTTGCTTGTGTTGGCCTTGTTGGCCATGTCCTCTGTCTTGTGTTTCTTGTTTACTGTCTTTTAGTTAGTCTCTCTAGTTTTGCTCACTTCCTGTTTTATTTTGCATTCCCTCCTCTCCTCAGATGTCTGCACTTTACTTCCTGTCCTTGTGTTCTCCCTCCTCTGATTATTCTGCTCCTCCCTTATGAGTTGCACCTGTCCCTTGTTAGTCTCTTCTCTATATATATATATGTATATATATATACATGTATATATATGTATACAATAAAGAGTCTCCTGTGCTCCTGCCAGCCTCGTCCAGGGTCTGATCTTCACTTTGCCCTCACCTACCTTAGCATTAGAATGAGTATCCTTTTTTGATCACACATAAGTTTTGATGGTTTTCTTTGTTTTCTGGCAGACACTGGCTGCCATTCTTGTCATAAACTAGGCTCAAACATTATATGGTTAAAACATTACATATAGATAAATGACAAGGTAAAGAAACATAGTAAGGTTGTTTGTTTGAGGTTGTTTTCACTGGACTGGGTCAAAATGTGTGAATATCTGAAAATCCAAGGAACTCTTGGGATAATTGGCTACATGTGTTCTTGCATGTAAATAGTTGCCACTAAATAAAACAGTTTTTTTGTTTGTTTGTTTGTTTTATCAGAACAGAGGATCTTTCATTTTCAAAAATTACTATTTCCATTTGTGTGCACTTTCTGTTCATATAGTGTTCCTTCATATATAAAACACTTTTTTTTAAATAGACAGGTTGTGCTTGTGCTTTGTAGTGGTTGTACTGTTACAGTTGATGGTTTAATGTCACAGGTACATATTTTTATTACATTAACTTAAAGGTTTTCAATCTGTGTAATACCTATTGAGCTGTTACAGGAAATGTGTCTCTTATAGGGTGCTAACAAGAATTCACAGCTGGTAAATATCTAAATGTGAAGTTAGAGATAGATAGAAAGCTTGGCTCTGAGGGTCAAACTAAAAAAGAGTGACTAAAGAAGTGCTTGGATTTGGGTGGTCAGATGTTTCACAGCCCCCAATTTAATAGAAGTTCACAGTCGTCTTACCTCAGCACAATATCCCACCCTCTGGTTTGGTGTCTCAAAGAAATTGGTTACAACAAACAGAACAGCTTCACCCTGTGTGAAGAGAAAACACAGCAAATCAGTCTTTATATTGATATCATTGCATGAAATTGATCATCTCACCCTGCTCCCGCCTGCAGACCTGCTCCTCTCAGTATCTTTACTGTACCGGCCACTCTCCCATGACTTGTCCCATGACTTCTTTTTGCATGTTTCAACTTTTCTTTAATCCAATCAGTCCTGTCTCTATTTGGTATTGTCTAACAGTGACACATCAGGCATTTTGCATTTAGCTGATTTTGATGGATGTTATAACTACAGTCCTGCTTCTATCATTTATTTAAGCAGACATATGGAACAAATACTTAATAATGTTGGGTCTATACATACATAGTATATGTTTGTCTTTCACACAGGCTTCATTATTCAAAATGACACAGTTTGCTGAAAGTGAAAGCACAGAGACAGGCACCTGTCGAATGTAGATATTGCTGCTGTGGTGGAAATGTTTTCACCTGTGGCGGGATGACGTAATCCTCCGGTCCCCATACTAGCAAACCAGATTCAGAGGTGTTTGTTACTGAGACGCCCTTCAGTTTGGTTATAACTGAACTCTGGATAGCCTCATCCGTTTCCTGGTATGCTTTTTTACTGACAAAAACCCACCTGTGGGTGAAAGCATGAACTGAAAATAACAACAAACAACAGCTGAAAGATGTTTAAAATATCTTCATGCTAACTTTAAAACTACTTCCACTACAACATTCATATAGTGCATCTTTTCTTTCTCCAGGTAGGTGATATATCTGCCATCTTAACATAAAAAAAACTCAGGTAAACATTGCTTAAAAACTTTGACTGTGTTGGAGAACCATGCATTACTATTGTAGCTCTCCAGAATTTGCATTGCTTTTTTTAATCTCATTACCTTTGTCTTAGTCTGGAGCGAGTTCAGTTCAGTCTTCTGTGGAGCGAATCACATCAGATAACTGCTACTGCTGTATTATGTACATACTGTATATTCGGTACATATTTCATTCAATATATCCTGTACATGAGATATCTATTTTTAAACCATAAGACATGCATAATTGCCCGCCATTCTGTTGCACTCCATAGTCCACACTTACGTGTATGTTTATGTTATGTCTGTAATGTTTATACTATGTTGTTATGTTTATGTAAGTTATGTAATCTATTTATTTTTATTCTATTCTTTGCCCTTAAGTACAAGAGTGTTCTGTAAAAAATGGCAATTTGTACAATAGGATGTGTGATTTGGATGTAGTGACAATACCGTTGAACCACATCCATTTTTAGATGTGAAAGTGCAAGTAAAGCAGTGGCACTGTTTGATGTCTGGTAACATTTTCTTTCTCTGATTGTCACTTTGTGCTTCACCTGAACTAATTGAACTAATTTCCATAAAGACTACAAGTACTTAACTATATCTTTTTGTTTGTTTGTTTGTTTGTTTGTTTTTTGGGATCCCTGTAGTTAATATTCTCACACTGCTGTAATACCTTTGGGTGCAGCACTAAGTTGTCCACAATTACTGAAACATTGTACTAAGACTGACACTTTTGTTTTTGTTTGTTTTTACTCTTGTATTGTTCTACAGAACATTAGAAGATATTTTTTGTTCTTTCACTTGTCCTTCTAAAGGTACTTTCATTTAATGGAGCCTTCAAATCATTATTCTGTAACACTGTCCTGTGAATCATTAATGAGCCATCAGTGCATTTATGTCAAAGTCCAATAAAAGATGTGACCTGAAATTTCAACATAAACTCCTTGCAAATATACATTTCTGTATTAATACTGAGTAATTGGTAGGGGTTTATTAACTTATTGCAATTTCATGCCATACATATGGAAAGAGGTAGAAAACATACAGTTCACTTACCCTATAATGTAACCAATGATGGATAACTGAATAAGTCTGTACAAAAGTCCAACTCTCCAGTTTTTGGCAACGATGTATTTTACTGTTTTGTAGTCCAGACAGGCGGAGAAGCTCCAGGCTGCCATCCTGCAGCTGCCTGCAGACACAGTGGACACGCTCTTCACACTGATGCTCAGCAGGACGAGGACTGTGAAGCTGGATGAATGAAGGTGATTTTCCAAAACTAAAGTTTGCTCAACATAAGCTGTGTTGTAGAGGTGTCGCAGGTGCAACTGTGTTGCAGAAATATGACAGAGGGTGTGCAGCTTCCTGCAGATACCTCAATAAGCACTGAGATGAGGTGGAGAGCTTCTCACTTTCACACGGGTGACAGCAGAGGCGTGTTTAAACAGGTGGTACCGGCCCCTGACATACGATTGTCCCAAACACACACGCACACCCACTTGGTATGAAGGCACAGGACACACCTCAAACAAGCTGCAACCTAAGAAAACATAGGCAGACGTGTCAGTAGAGAGTCAGGAAACAAACAACTGTTTTTTTAAATGGAATAGGTGGTGTGTTGAATACTTGTTATTAAAACAGAAGTGTGGCAATCAATCAGTGAAAGTGCGTAGAAGAAGCTGCCACTCTTTGAATTGCTGTTTATTATGTAACACTTCTCACACACCCAGCCAACATGAGTGATTCATGCTGCTTGAAAGAAACACAACCTGTAAAACTTAGCAAAACTGTACATGACTGAGCATGCCCCAGTTATCTGCTTCACACAGGCTGTCAAGTCTGTCATATCAATAGTAACACAGTGGTATAAAATGAGCAGTACACACAACTGTGTAGTCATTACAGACACAGTAGTAAAGTCCAAGCATGAGACCAAGCATAGCTGCTTTTTCTGAACACTGTGGACTGAATATCTTGAGACATGGGTTTGTGTATCCTGCAAAAAAAAAGACATGACAAAAATGGTGATGGTAATGGAAAACTGTCTGACTGTTGAATAACAAGACATGATGTTGGGGAAAACAAACTTTTTTTGGAACAATGTTGATCTTTATTTTAGGCATAAATTTAGTAAAAATGTATGATGAAAGTTGCTCTATTTCCCAGGCTCATAGTGAGTGTAAAAATCAATAAATGTACATCAGAAGAATTTATATTGGCCACATAATTCAGATATCAGAACAGAAGACTAAATATAGTTCTTCCACCAGCATAGACATGTTACCAGTTGATATGAGTGAATATGAGACAGATCATCTGTGATAATAATCAGCTTCCTCTGGTCCCGCCTTCTGAATCTGAAGCCATTTGTTAAAATCCACCGCGCCCGGGAAAAAACAACCAATCACAGCAGGAGTAGTGTGTAAAGCGATGTCGATCGAAATTTGTGAACACGCCACGCTGTCCTGGTCAGCATGGGAGCGCTCTCGGTCACACTCCAACTTTTCTGGGTCACTGTGGGGTCAGGAGTGTGTTTGTTTCCACATTAAGGATCAGCAGCACAGAGAAAGGAGAGTGTCCCTCCTCTGACAACTACTGCTGATACTGAGAGAGATGAAACAGAAGATGAGCAGAGAAGAAAAGGAGCTCAAAGAAAAAGGATCTGACCCATTTATGCTGTAAAAGCATGAAAAATTCAATCCCGATTTTTGTTTTCTTTGCATTCCTTCTTGCATTTAAACATATATTTCTTACTCAAAACCTGTTGAAAAACATGCCACGTAATGAAATTTTGTGAAGTTCTGAAAAAAAGAGCAAAAGTACAGTTTACTAGCACATTTTCTGAAGCTTGTTCAGCCCTTACAATAAGATGCATCCAGGCGCCCTGTTTTGGGGCTCAGCCCTTAAAGAGTTAAAGGGAAAATGCCGGAGCCTTTGATAGGTGGAGAGAGCTGAAAGAATCACACTGAGGGAGAGTTTGACACATTTCTGCTGGACAGGTAATCATGAGGTAGATTTTAGAGAAATTAAGCTAACAGCTAAGATGTCAGTGAATGCAGTAACAGAAAAGCACGCCACTCAAACTATTTACATCTTCATTTCCTGGCTCTCCATCTAGGTTACTGAACTAATGCACAACGCAAAGTTGACATAAGTAAGCTGACTGTGCAGGAGGAAGGGGTGTGGGGGAGCAGAGGGGAGGGGGGGCTGAAGGACGGACTGGTTTGAATGTTCAGTGAGGTCTTGTATTCCTCCTCTCCTCACTCTTAACTCGTGTAGAGTTTTCAGTACCACTAGACTGTAAAAGTACTTAAATACTTAAGTCCTACACTTTAACGTCCCGAGAACTGATTAGTAGGACCAAATAATAAATAAACTTAGTCATATGTGGACACAGGGTCGCAGAAGAATTGGCTTTTTAGTGTGAAAATAAAGATGCATTTGCCTTTATCTGTTTCATGTCGAGGACCTTCTCAGGAAGTGTCTGTGGCTTTCAAGAGGAAGTGGTCTGAATGTGAGAGTTACTTCTCACCTTTCACAACATTAAACTACATTTTGTAAAATAAAAATATCAATTGATTTGAATCCAGTGTTTGATCTGATTGCCCTACAGTCTGAAAAAAAATAAAAGTTGTGAATAACAGGCTGCATGAGAAACTGAAAGGCAGCAACGTGTTTCTGTAAATAACTTAATGAGCTGTGGGGGTCTTGTGGGTTTGTCCCATGATGCTTTGAGATGTGAGCATACAGCACCACCACATTGTTGGTCTCACTGTACAAGCTGCTGACAATGAGTGCCTACGGGTGGATTTTCCCTTTAGCCCTGTGCTTCATTTGTGTGTCTTCAAACGGTAAGAAAATGGAAATATTATTTATATGGGAGTGAAGTAATGAATTGTTAGAATTTGTAAAAATATAAAGTTATTACTTGTTACTAATCTTAGCGTACCTGCCGACAGCAAGACATTTCTTCGCTGTATAGTGGACATTCTTAGTATTATATTTAAATACATGCATATATCATTTGTATTATATATATTTTACTTCTATTTCTATTTATACATGTAATCATGTATTTTTAATCCATGTCTGTGATAAAGTAATGTAAGCTTAGACTTTTTATGTTAATTTGCTTTTAATAATTGTTGTCCAGTCACATAAATTTCAAATCATAAATTAATGATAAAGGTATTGTCATCAGTGATAGTTAATTTGAAAAGTGCTGAATAACTATAGTTAAACGTTTCTGCTGTTGGTGCTGTTGCTTTTTGTAGATGCGTGACTTCACCATTGTTTTGTGTTTCTCTCTTCCTGTTAAGATGAGCACAAGAATACTTGTGAAGAGACTTCAGAGCTTTGTAATATGAACAGAATAAGCGCTCCACTTGGCTCCTCAGTACTCCTTCAATGCAGCTTTTCAAGAAGTAATGTCACCGTGTCATGGATCCACTACCCTGTGGTGGAGGTGGTCCACCTCACATATAAAGGCCCTATTAAGTTCCAGGACCCCAGATTTGGTCGGGTGAAAGCCTTTCCGAACCAAGCCTCAGAGGGCAACTACTCCATCCGGATTGATGCGCTTCAAAACTCTGACATGGGGTGTTATCACTGCAGGCAAGGTCATGAATGCCATAAGGTGGAGCTGGTTGCTGAGACAGGTAAGATCATTTAAAAGCAGTGCTAAGTCATACTGAGCAGCCTGTGTAGAGACAAGTGGCCCTTTTCCTTTCTATGGTCACACACCTCATGGGCCAAATACATGAGAGAGGACAAGAGACAGCTAGAGCTTCCTGTGAGATACATTTGGTATAAACCACAACTTGTCATGCAGATGCAGAGAACAAAGTGATGCCGCTGCTGATTTACATCGTTGTCGGCATAGCTGCTGTAATCCTGCTGATTGTCTGCTGCTTCTGCTGCGTGAAATGCATACGTGAGTATCTGCCCTGTCTGGCACTCTCAGGCCACACAGTAGGTGGAAAAAAAGTGTGGGCTTTCCATTCATTTAACAGATGGATAAACTGGTTATTTAAAGACACTTTTTTTTCAGTGTGCATATACCACAGAACACAGGACAATATGAACAATCCTGTGGGTGCTGGTACAGAGGGTAAGTAATAATTTTTACAATCCATCTACTGCTCAGTGTTGTAGCACAGTTATTTTCGCCTCAAGCACAGAAATATTCAGTACACATTTAACTATAATAATTAACTTTATCTATCTATCTATCTATCTATCTATCTATATATCTATCTATCTATCTATCTATCTATCTATTAGAAAAATATCTTGTTCATTTAATCTATGCTCAGTATGAAATGTTATATGTTTATTGGATTTTCTTCAGTCAGGCTGTCTGTTTCTTGTCATTGTGCTAAGTTAAGGCCTTTAAACCCGCGTACATGATGAATGAGGGGCAAAAATGGAGGAGAAAAAAAAGACGGTGCATTTTATTTTCTAGTTAGACATGATGGTGATATCAAACTCTTGTCAAGAAAGAAAGCAAGCATATCTCTGGAAATTTCCGATGACTCCCCCTGATTTCCTTCATACAATGTCCCACTGCAGGCGGCAGTCATCCACCTGAGGAAACAGGCAGAGCGCCGGTGAGAGAACAGCAGAGAGGTAATCTGTCATGATACCGACACAAACGCACATTTCACTGCATACAGTACAGTATATGTGGTGCAAAAGTCCACAAGAAAAAGCACAATGTCTTTGTATGATAATAATGTGTTGTCTTTTTTTGACCTGTGTCCCTGTACACAATCTGTTTCCTTTTGCACCAGGAGCAGACAAACTTGTTTATGGTGCGTTCACACAACTCTTCTTCTCCTGTATTTCTGTATCATTGTTTAATTCAACTTGCTAAAAATCGAATGCTGTTGTATTGCACCTAAAACATCACAAATATTTTCACTAATACCTATATATAAATATATCTATCGATCTATCTATCTATCTCTCTATCTATATATATATATATATATATATATATATATATATATATATATATATATATACATATATATGTTATAAATATGAATAAAATATAAAATATTCTTTTAATAATTCTTTTAAAATCAGAAAATGATGACCAAGACCCAGGAATCCAGTTGCGTGACCCCAACAGAAATCATCGCAGTCCACCAGGGGTTCTCCCGTATCCGGCTACGACTCAGCCCACGCAGAGCACCATTTATCCACAACTGAACCAGTCTAACTTTGAGAGGGTGGAAAGTCGGAGAACTATACTGAGATTTCACACAGGTGCTTAATGTTCAGCAGAACTGCTGCAGTTTATATTAGTGGTGGCTTTTATTACAAACAGTAAAGCAACTCTCTCTCCTCTCCAGAGCTCTTCAGCAGATTACGACAAGCAAGTCTCAGTCGGCATTATTACGGTAACATGAACACCTGCTTTTGTCTTGCATCATTTCGACCCTGTCAGGAATCTTACTCACTCATTTCATTACACAGTTAACCAAGGTGAACTCAGCAGGCAACAAGCCGTGTCAACTCAAGCGGAGACTCACCGCAGAGGTATTTAGATTTGGTTAGTCTCATATCACCTGTCAGAGTTGTTTACGCGTGGCCGAGAATAATGTGCCCTCATTTTTGACTGAGTGTTTTGTCTTGCAGTAGGTGTGGGGAAGAAGAAAGCCAAAGAAAGTGAGTGCTGACTTCATCTGCAGGAATGTTCGGGTCAAAAATTACTGTGCGCTGAACTGTCCCACTTCTCCACTGTTTTCCTCCCAGAAGGTGAATACAAGAACCCGATTTACAACAGTAGCACGGAACAGGTCAACCGACTGTAGAGTGGGAAGAAAAGAGTTTGAACAGCTGTCGTTTATTTTCTGTGACTACATGTTGCTTTCAGTTATTGATTAATGAACCAGAGAGTTCAAACGTGCCTTGCTGTCTTTGTTTCTTGTGTGACTGCATTGTATTTCCCTGCCTGTAGATGTATTAGGCGACAAGTATATCAAATAAAGACCCTTATATTCAAAACACAATGACTGAAGAAGCAGTCTGTTGAAGTGCCTGATGGGACAAACCTTTTGATGGGACATGTTTTTTTTTTTTTACACAGCAGTGTAACATCCAGTTAGTTTCTTTTTTTAACCATATAAACCACTTTTATATTTTCGGTTTGATTTTCAGAGAAGAATATATGCCTCTTTGTTCCTAATCTGATCATAAATGAAAACACTTTTTTTTAAAAGATACCCACAGACAATTTAAGGTTTCTCTTTCACCTGCATTTCTTTTAACTGTGTCTGTGTAGAAACCCACACAGACACAGGGAAAGTGTGAAAACATGCCAGAATCTGCTGAGTTAAACGCAGAGCCTCATCCTGAGAGTTTCTTGTAAATTGTGCCAATTAAGGTAAACAAGCGGCAGCTGACGTCGCCTGTCTCAGGATCCAAAGATGGAGGTCTGCACTACAGACTTCATTTTGGTGACAATCATTTCAGTATCGCTGCTCTTTTTGAGATATGAAGCCCATGCTGCTTCAACACCATTTCAGACGACAGTTTATGTGAACAACAGTACACTGGCTTGCCACAATGGGTTCATGTCCGTCTACATTTCAAAGCTGCAATTTGCTGGCCTTCCTTTCTCTATATATGTTCAAGGTAAGTCACCATGAATATATTTCATCCATGACACATAGCTTTGATGTGGTTGTTTGCTATGCTCCTGCATATGTCTATATGTGCACACAGATGAACACAGCGGATATTACCAGGCCATCACTGTCACGAAACAGTGCGACTACTTCCTTAGAGAAACTGAACTGTTCGTCATCCTGACAGTTCCTTCCCACGGATGTTTTGTAAGAAGACAAGTAAGCTAAAAAGTCTCTTGAGCTTGTCTATGTTTTTTTTCAAGGCAGATAATTGTTTTTTTCCATTTCTGATTCTTCTTCACCACTGTGTTAAATAGAAATATATCACAAATCTGACTGTTGTCATCATGGCACTTGCAGACAGGGGAAGAGTTGAAATTGTCCAGACGATTCCTGTCATGTGTGAGAGGAAAATTAAAGGTAGGGTAAAATGTTGACGATAAACATTGTCATTTTTCAGAATTTAGTTATTGGCTTAGTTCTAAGTTCATTCTCAGTGTGTTTTCTACAGAGGTGAACAGAGACATTAATCCACTATCAGAACGTTTTTTCTGCAACAAGAATGGGTTCAACATCACTATCCCTCAAAGTGCCACAGTCCCACCTCTCAACCTGGATTCAGTCTGGATCCCTTCCAGCCAAAGCCACAATTGTAAACCCCAAAAAACTTCCAAGGACTCTATAACTTTCATCTTTCCATTCACTGACTGTGGCACTCGGTCCATGGTACGGGTAAATGAACGACCTCCCTAATACATTACTTTGATGGGTCAGGTGGTGTTTGTGTACCTATCACAGGTTTGTTGTGTTTTGTAGACAGTAGATGGGATCATAACCTACTGGGTCAAGATTGAGACAAAACAACATGTGCAGAAAGGCTCCATATCTCATGACACTCCCTTCCAGTAAGAGATGAAAATGTTGTCTTGCTTTTTAAATATAACAGATTCATTTAATTATTTAAATAATTGTTGTGTGTCTTTTTATTTATTTATTTATTTTTTTACAGTCTTACTGTGCGTTGTAGTTTGGCACTGGCCCAAAGTATTCAGCTGGGTTTTGAGGTTCAGGAGCTAAAACCTCAATCTCCTTCAACACTAAAGAGCGAGGGAATACTGAGGACTGCAATGAGGTTTGCCAAAGGTCAAGTTTAAATTTTTTTCCTTTTATTGTCCATTAAAGTAATTATTTGATAAATGTGTGTTTCTATTCAACAAGATGTCTTAAACAGTAGAAAGTATCACGTCATGGGTTAAATACATGGCATGGAAATGAATGAACTCTCATAATTTGCCCGTTTTCCTGATCTTTCATCTACAGATTCCTCTTACACATCTTTCTATTCCTCTCGAGATCCCGCAGCAGTGACCGAGCTCGGCCAGCCGGTGTACGTGGAGGTGTTCGTTCTCAAACATGAGGACAAGGATTTGGTGCTGCTGCTGGATGACTGCTGGGCGACTCCAACTAAAAACCCACATGACCCACAAAGATGGAGCCTGGTTGTTAAAGGGTGAATCAACATGACACTGACCATTTTTATATACAGAAGCTCATTTACATGCCATTAACTTTACCTGTACTTCAACTGAAGCTCATCTTTGTCATCAAACCAGATGTCCTTTCAGTGCTGACAGCCACGGGACAGTCTTGCTGCCAGTTGTTCTCAGCAAGGAGCTGAAGTATCCCTCGCTTCGGAAGCGGTTTGTGGTCAAGCTGTTTTCATTTGTGAAGCCCCCAACATCTGACAGCCTGGTATATAATAACATTAATAATAAAAATATCAATAGATGTTTATTTCCTGTTTTTAACATCGGTGATATATACTTTGTTAAATGTGATGTTCTGCTACAGGTGTATTTCCACTGTGATATAGAGATCTGTAAAGGACCAGGCTGCTTACAGTCCTGCAGCAATGGTAAGAGCTGTAGCCTATCTGTCCTTGATAAAGTTGTAGTGCCACTGCAGCGCACTCTCTTGTGCAAAGCCATTAACATTTGGAGATCCTCCAATAAACACACAAGGCTTGACTTTTCTTGTGTTTTACTTCTTTGATTTTTCTTGTTAAAATGAAACATTACTGAAATACAAACGCATATCAGTGCATAAACATCAACATATACACAATATAACCAATACCACATTTATACATCTAAATGTAACTGTACTGTGTGAAAAAGCATCTACATCCTAACCCATCCATGAAACTTATTTAAAATGCATCTCCTTATAATTTTAACACCTTGTGCCCACAGACAAATAGTCTTCAGGACAGAAGTGTGCAGAAAAAACACTCAGCAGAAATATTACTCCAGCACTGTCTTGCTTCTTGCTTTTTGACCTTAACTTGTTCAATGTATTTTTAACTTGTATAACTAACTTATATTTTATCATACTGACTTAACTGGCAGCACATAAGTTGTTGTTCTTTAATTAATTTTTATTGAGTTATTGAATTATGCACTTGCTTGCAGTAACTATATTTGTAATAAATGTCTGTTTTTCCATGTCTTTCAGGAAGACGTAAATTTAGAAGAACACCAGGGCTCGGACAGAGGATTCATTCCAGTGTCGTCTCTGGTGGACCTCTTCTCTACCTACTGTAAATAAGCAGAAAAAGTAGTTGTCATTTCAAGTGATGTTTGATTTCATGATTGGTCATGAAAATAAATGTATACATTAATATAATGCTGTTTCATAGGAAGATCATTATAAACCTAATAACTAAACTAATTTAGATAAATTCTATCAGATTAACCTGCCATGATGCAAGTTATCAGAAGGTTTAATTCAAGGTTCCCATCCCAGGAGTTGTTTCAGTGGAACTAACACTTGATATTCAAAAGGTGTACACCTGTTCCCCTGCTCAAAACAGTATGGGTTTTCTGTAACTGTAATGTCTATCAAAACCACAATAACAAACAGTTTTAAAGTTTCTCTTTCACTTGCATTTATTTTAACTGAGGGAGGAAACCCAGACACTGTGAAAGCATGCCAACTCCAAAGGGCCCCTGAAACCAGTCGATTTAAACTTAGGGCCTTCATGCTGTGGGGTGAAAGGGCCTCTTCCTGAGAGTTTCTTGTAAATTGTGCCAGTTAAGGTAAACGAGCGGCAGCTGACGTCACCCGTCTCAGTATCCAAAGATGGAGGTCTACACTACAGACTTGGTGACATTCATTTCAATATCTCTACTCTTCGTGAAACATGACATCCATGCTAATTTAAAACTATTTCCAGCAACAGTTTATAGGAATAGTGTATCCGTTTGGCACAATGTGTTCACGCTCAGGTTTATGTCATTTACTGCTTTTCCTTTCTCTATATATGTTCAAGGTAAGTCTCTATGAATACATTTTATCAATGACACATAGTTTTGATGTGGTTGTTGCTGGGCTCCTGTTTGTGTCTAAATGTGTCCAGATGAACACAGCGGATATTACCAGGCCATCACCGTCACAAAACGGTGTGGCTACTTCCTTAGAGAAACTAAAATCTTGATCTTAAAAGGTGTTTCTCACAGATGTTTTGTGAGAGGACCAGTAAGTTTAAAGTCTCTTCAGCTTGTCTGTTTATTCTTAAAGCAGATCGCTTAACTCTTTCCCCTCACTCCACTCTTTCATTTCATAGTGTTGAATACAAATATGTAACTAGTCTAATTGCTGTGCTTATGGAACCTGCAAACAAGGAGTTTGAAGTCACCTGTGAAAGGAAAATTAAAGAAGCTTAATAAACTTTCCAGTTTGTGTTCATATTGGTCCTCCCTGTGGACAAAGGTGGTAATGTTTCACACCTCTTCTCACATTTGGTCTTGTTTGCTTATGTAGAGGCATCAGTATCAAATTGTTTCATAACTACTTTCAAACTCCATAGAGCTGGGTGAAAGGCAGTATGTGTAAAGTTATGTAGATATATTATGTGACATTTGTATGTACATACATATACATATATGTGTATATGTATATATATGCATATACACATTGTGTGTGTGTGTGTGTGTGTGTGTGTGTGAATGGATAGATGGATGGATAGATAGATCTAGTGATGGGTCCGGCAACACCGATGCGTCGGCACATGCGTCGAGCTCACAGAGCGAAACACCGTGCTTAGCATACTGCCATGGTTTCTACGCGACACTTTGACTTTCACAAGCCACAGGGAGCCGCGAGTTTCCGATCCCTGTAGGATTTTTAACGTCCAACAGGTGGCAGTGGTCAGTGACACAGTATCGACACAGTATCAATACAGTTTTGCTATGTGTCGAAACGCTTCATGAGGTCTCATTGACCCATCACTAGATAGATCTTTTCATCTTGGATGGTTGTAAAAATATTGTTTAATGAAAGTGCATAAAATAAGAATCTGATTAAATAATAGGCATCACACACAGTTTTAATGAACCATGATCCAGGGGGATTTGAACAGGCAACCTTCTGATTCCCATGTGAAGTCTCCACAGACAGAGCTATACTCGTCCTACAGATGCTTGATGCTTAAACATGTTGGGGTTATGACGATATTCACAAATCGTTCTATATCATTATTTTAAATATAAATCAAATAATACTAGTCTAATACTGCGTACAATATGATCGTACTGTGTGGTGATTTGAATGTTCTTTATCATTAAATTGACAGCACATTTATACAGCACATTTCAACATGCTTTAAATAAAGGGAATGTGAGAAAAGGGTAAAGTGAATTAAGTTAAAAGTGAAATAAACATGAAACAACCGGGTTAGGTAGTACAACTTAAGTCTGTCAGCTTTAATGTTTTTTTTTTATTTTTTTATACGATCTCTCTCACTCTGTTCCTCTCCACCATCCGCTCTATTCCCATCAACTCGTCAGGGCTTCTTACGTTCCTCGGGCACTCACACATAGCCGGGCTATGTAAGCCTCACTTGAATCAGCCTCGACTAGTTGAGGCTAAAATATGTTGGTGGAACCACTTGAGGCTTAACTGGGAGATGGAGTTAGTTCAAGCGAGACTTTCTCCAGTGAGTCTGGCTTTCTAGTTTTTGTTTATCATACAGCTGCACAAAAGATTTCATATGACGATGTAATTGATGATTTTGCATCAAGAAGGCTGGAAAAATAAAGTTTTAGATTGCACTTCACACCTGTTATTAATGTTAATGCCACTTCTAAAAAGGGTGAAAAACCCAGGTTGAAAAATAGTTTACTGCAGGAATATTTTTTTATGCTACATGGAGTTGCCAGATTTTTTTTTTTTTTTTGCTTTCTTCAGGGATTTCTCAAGCATACAAGTTATATACTGTATTTTATTGATTGATTGATTGATAATGATTTATTCATTGATTGGCAAGGGATGGTTTGCCCAGGGCTCGAATCTAGCCAATCTGGTTATGAGGGTGTGAATTTACCTACTTTTAACCCGAGCACAGGAAAACATAAACAAACGTTGTGTTTAAAGACATGATACAGGAGAAACTAGATATTTATCATATTTATTATTATCTGGTACAAACAACAGATTGATGGCTAGCTGATTAATTACAATGTAACACAATTTTAAAGTTTCTTAACTCATTTATTTATTTATTTACTTACCATGAGAGAGTTTTGCATGCTCACGAATAAGTTTCCCATGCTCACAAGATTCACAGATTCAGATGCAGCAGTTAAAGGGGAAAGTTAATGATAAAAACAACTGAACATGCTGTCCATTGATAGTTCGTTTTTGTTCTTATTAATATATAATCATTTTAGGTCAAACATGATATTTGTTTGAGACAATCTGACTTTATTAGCAATTATATAAAATCTCAAAGTGAACATCAAACTCAAAGTAATAATACCAAAATAGATATATAAATCTGGAACTGGACATAAAACTAAGAAATACCTAAATAAATAAAGAAATCTGGATAACTGAACATCAGTCTCACACTGATAAACACCTAAATGAATATATAAATCTAGAACTGAACATTAAACTCAAAGTGATTAATAAACAAATATGGAACTGCTGCTGAAGTATGATGCACATCTATGCTTGTTGAACAAGTGGTACTTATTGCCTCTGCTAAGAAGGTTGTGGTTGTTCACTTTCAAACCACTTTCGTGGTTTTTATTGCACAATGACACGTGTTGTTGTCTGGTCACTTGTCTTCTCCACAGATCACTTCA
>JAOXYL010000059.1:19776010-19787423 GCA_028564955.1 Terapon puta
TGTTGAACACAGTATAAACATAAATACAGGTTAAAAAACACCTGAGTGAAGTATTCAGGTTTATCAACTTTGGAAAGGATTTGTGGTATGTTAAATTTTTTTTTTCATATTTATCGATCTTAGTGGATTAGCTTTCTCTCTCCATTGTAGATTAGAACAGATATGACTGTAGTTGACAGCGCCTTGTGGGGGTGGGGTTTTGTTTTACATTACATGTATTTGAGGGAATATTTTTCCAAAGCAACTTAAAATAAGTACATTTAAACAAGTGGAAACTGGAAAAAACACACCACACTACAGCATATTTCTGAGATTAAATAAATTGTGCTGTTGGTTAAGACAAGTTGAGTAAGTCTAAAGACTAAAAAACTCAACCCTCAGGGCCTAAATGGGCCATTGTTCACCACAGGCAGTGAAAACCATTTTAGTTTGCAAGACTAGGAAAGACCATCATGCTTGAAATAGAATTCAGTGCCAGATTAAACCCGATTATTCACCCCTAACCCAAGCAATCGTCATTGAATTTTGTTTATGTCGCCTCTGCCAAGTACCAAATCCCAGCAGCCCCCAGCTGAATAGTACACAGATTATCCTCCACCTTCCACTTAGTTCACAGCACCACTGTTTTTCCTTTAAGATATCGTTTTGACCCCACCTCTATACCATCTGTCTGGATAAAGAGAGTTTACTACTGCAAATTGTAGTTTTAAATAACAGCCGCTAATTCTGTTTTTTTTTTTTCAGACGAGATTCTAAGTAGCCAGGCTGAGCTTTGGCTAGATTTTACAAGTGCAATGTGTGTTTTCTTCTTGGTCAGGGAGGAATGGATGCGATCGATTCAGGCCGTGGCAAATAGCCTGAAGAGTCAGCAGCAGGATGAGGAGCCCATGGAGATCAAATTTGGCTCACCAAGTGACAGCAGCGGCACAGAGGAGATGGAAATCGCTGTGTCCAAATCCCGCACAAAAGTGGTCAGTATTTGCACAAGCCTGCCTGGCAGCTGAGTGTTTGCTGTGTTTGTCCAGCTAAGCTCATCTTTATTGAGCAAGTTGTTCAAACTTTAAGCCTCTTTCTCAAAGCTTTTTGGGTGAAGCAACCTTTTAAATGAGTAGAGGGTAACATTTGTGTGCATATTCTGTCTGGTGCTGATTTTTAATGGATCTGGTTTTATGGATTTAATTTATCCATTGACAGCTGAGTTTGCCAAAAATATGTACGTGCAGTATGTCTAGCTGATTTGACTTGGATTTCTTATTCTGTATTTTAACAAGTATTTTTAATGGATCTATGTTTATTTGAAAGACTGGATGTTAATTCACAGGTCTTTTTAAATCATTTTTTCACGTGTAGAAAATGTTCCTTGTGGTGTCTCAAGTGTTAATACCAATGCTCAGTTCTGTAATTTGCAGATAAATATTTATAGCTATTTCAGCATGTCATGTCATGTCTCTGAAGCACAACATCAGCAGCAGGGACAGTACAATGGGGAGCCACTGAGTCATCAGTACCGTTTCTGTACATTTCCAAGACAGCCAATTCTGTCACATGTTAATATTATATAAGAACATATTTAAGTTTAATCAGAATTCCCATATAAAGTGCATCAGCAGATATATCTACCTTTTGTCACCTTTGACCGTTGTTTCTACAGACCATGAGTGATTTTGACTACCTGAAGCTGCTGGGGAAAGGGACATTTGGTAAAGTGATCCTGGTGAAGGAGAAGGCCACCGGGATGTACTACGCCATGAAAATCCTCCGCAAAGAAGTCATCATCGCTAAAGTCAGTGCTGAACACATCACAGTTAAATCTTGACTTTAAATATTTTAAACAGTGTTTCCTTCTATTGGTATGTGGTTCTGCTGTCCCTGCATGTACTGAATGTGTGTGTTTCTTCAGGACGAAGTGGCGCACACAGTTACAGAAAGCAGAGTTCTCCAAAACACGCGGCATCCCTTTTTAACTGTGAGTAATCAGCGGGCACGTTGTTTGTGCTTTTCAGAATTAATGGACCATTTAATCAGTATAATGCAGTCACTAATTTTTGTTTGCTTCCTCTACAGACTCTAAAATATGCATTTCAAACGCATGACCGGCTGTGTTTTGTGATGGAGTATGCAAATGGAGGAGAAGTAAGTTTTCCTCTTTCTCCTCCTGTGTACCGTAAAGGTGTTTTGGGAGATGACTAATTGTAGTAGGGGTGTATTAAAAAAAACAACAAAAAAACACATTGAGATGCACAAAATTAACCCAGCTGAATACTAACTGGAAGGAAGCCATCTTAGTATCAGAGAGTATGTAAATAAATCATTTGGTCACCACAGTAATGTAAGCAGAGCAATTAATCCATAAACTAGAATATTTCAAGACACCTCTTCGTCATCCAGTCTCTGTGGTGTTTGTGACATTCTTGACACGTGGTTGTTTTCCTCGCTAATAATGCTGAACTAAAATGCCATAAAGAATTTTTTTCTCTTGGTCCTGACCAAACAAACCTAAATCATCCAAATCTGATCAAAATGTGATCTGAATGTGGGATTGTTTTGGTTACTGGAGCTGGTTAAATAATCTGTCTGACTATTGACATTCAGACACTTAAGAAATAAACCTATTATTAAATCAAGTATCCAAAGAAACATTGAGAATTGTTCTGCCCTTCATTGCTGTGTCTGCTTTTGAATTCTTTTTCAGCTCTTCTTTCACTTATCCCGGGACAGAGTGTTCACAGAAGACAGGGCGAGATTTTATGGTGCAGAAATAGTGTCAGCACTGGAGTACCTTCACTCACGCAACGTAGTTTACAGGGATTTAAAGGTGAGATGTTGACTTGCTCTGATGTTACAGTGTTCATTAACTGTACAGATGGAGGGGTATTTTTAATATGCTGTAGCTAAGTCATTTCATTAATTCATTCAGTGATTAATAGCAATTGTATGATTAAAAATATTACACATGAAAAGAAAAAATCAGCACTTACACCATTAATGTCTTGGATACATTTTCTGTTTTTGCTCTTGAAGTTTGATTTATATAATCTCACCATGAGGACTGTCCAAAAAACTGTCCTCTAATTGTTGGCAATGGTTGTCCCCGCACAGCTGGAGAATCTCATGTTAGACAAGGACGGCCACATAAAGATAACAGACTTTGGGCTGTGTAAAGAGGGCATCACAGACGGTGCCACCATGAAAACCTTCTGTGGAACCCCGGAGTATCTGGCACCAGAGGTAACTGCACAATGGCCTTTATGTTTTTTGACTAGGAGTATGGAAATAAGGTGTGATGCCACAGGGCTGGATGAGCACATGATGGAAATTTTAATAGGTTGGTAGTTTTACCTTAGAGCAACTTTGCTGTTTTGACTATCACAACAATAAAATGCCATCACAAAGAAAATGCTTCTACACTGATGTGATGAATAATAGATTTTGCCATCAACAGGTTCTTTGGAAAGTCTGATATCTCTTATCTTACTCAAAAATCTCCTAGAGCAGAGTTGTGAAAAAAACACAATTAAATGAATAACACATGCAGTTCCAGGGTGATGAAAACATATTGTCCTCATTTCTCTCTCAACTCTTTTTATTCTTATTCCATCAGGTGCTGGAGGACAATGACTATGGGCGAGCAGTGGACTGGTGGGGACTCGGTGTGGTCATGTACGAGATGATGTGTGGCCGGCTGCCCTTCTACAACCAGGACCACGAGCGTCTCTTTGAGCTAATCCTCATGGAGGAGATCCGCTTTCCCAAGAACCTGGCACCTGAAGCCAAGGCCCTGCTGGCCGGCCTGCTCAAAAAGGATCCCAAACAAAGGTACGTGGATTGCAGCTGTTGTGTGTCTTTATATGGTACACCTGGAAAATCAAGCATTAAAAAGGTAATACCTTATGTAAAAATGTGTTATCATTTGTGAGGATACTTTGGGTAAACATTAGCTAATGGTAATTTAACAATGATTTTTCATCTCATGTTTGTGTCAGTAAAGTGATGGCACTAAATCTAGTGTCTAAAAATAAAACATGAGGAGCAACATGTTTACTTTGCTGCTGTGACAAACTCAAAATGGTGAGTGGTACAGTTGTATAATATTAAACACTACAATGTTAACTGACAATCAAATCAATCCTTACTATTTATGTACAGTTTATAAATGAAAACACAGCTGTTCAGCTGGATAACTGAGGCTGAGTAAAACATTTTCCTTCTACGGGTGTCGCACCTTTCCACTGTGCTCGGAGGCACCTCCTATTTAGCTGTAAAATAAATAACCACATTATTAAGCCTTTGTTCCTTCATGATTAGTTTTGGTGCAGGGTAATGGCCATCAACAAGCACGTAATTGATTGTTGTTTTTGTCGAGCCCCAGTGTTTCTGGGAAAAGTCGAAGAACAGCTAATATTAGCACATTGAGCACTGCCCGCAGGCTTCCTCACACAAGCACCTGTAAGCAGTAAGGAAATGAAGAATAAATGATCTATAAATACAAGAAGGGAACAACAAAACACCAGGGCTTGTTGAACATTTCTAATGACAGTGTTTGCTCAATTATCGGTGTAAAGACGAGGTAGCTGTCGGGTGGGTGAGGATGACAGTGTTGTTGTTTTTGTTTACAGGCTGGGAGGCGGACCAGACGATGCCAAAGATGTGATGAGCCACAAGTTCTTCACCTCCATCAACTGGCAGGATGTTATTGAAAAAAAGGTGAAGTGAAAACTCAAGTTATATATTATTATGGTGTTCATACGGTTGATTGAAATCCTTGAGAATGGTTGGTGCTGCTCAAGATTTGTAAATGCTTGAAACTGCTTGAAATTAGAATCACATTGATATGACACATCACTATCTGACACAATAATTTGCTTTTAGATTAAGTAATGTTATTTGGGAGAGAGCATTATTAATTTGTGTATAATTCGCCATAATTGCGGGGTGCTGGAATTGCTCGATAATACACCTTGAAAATGAACCCAGGAAGCAAAATAATTGATATCCTCCTCCTCCTTTAGCTTATTCCACCCTTCAAGCCCCAGGTAACATCAGAGACGGACACACGTTACTTCGATGACGAGTTCACAGCACAAACTATAACAATAACTCCCCCTGACAAGTGTAAGTACATCAGCATTGGGTTGTTTGTGCTTTAAGATGGGAATTATACGTGTTTACTTGTCTGTTCTGAACTGGTGGATGTATTTATTTTTCCCTCTCTCCCTTTTGTGTGTGCTCCAGATGACAGTTTAGATGCAGAGGATTCAGATCAGCGCACGCACTTCCCTCAGTTTTCCTACTCTGCCAGCATACGGGAATGATCACTCAGACTCTTTGAGCGAGCAGGCAGGCTTACACACAATCACAATCCCACATACACACTTGCACTGCTGGGGAATCTCAAACGACACCGACAAAAACTGGCACAAGACACATTTTTCATTCGGTCTTTAACGCACATACACTCACAGACACGCACGCACGCACACACAAACACACGTACTGGCAAATCAAGACAAGACAGGGATCATAGAGTATGAACACACAAGCCGCGAATGACTGACCTCAGCAGGTTTGTGTGGATAGACTGGCAGCTTTGTTTCTGTACGTCCTCTCAGGGCTGGCTTTAGGCTTCCCTGCAGGACCTCTGCTGCACTACACTGGGTACCACATCAAAGCCTTGACACTTTGAAAAACCAGGTTATGCCAGCAAGTACCACCTCTTTACCAGCTGTACCCATGCTACACACACACACATACCCACCTACCCATGCATAGACTGCATATATATATATACACAAACGTACTTGATAGAATTTTAAAAAGTGTAATCAAAATTAGGAAAACGGAAAAGATTTGGGGGAAATGACAAATTTTTATTTCATCAATTGTTACGGTTTTAAATGTAAAGCCATATTTCTGCATTTATTGTGTTTTTTTTTTTTTTAACAAGTGCTCTTTCTGGAACTTGCTGTTACAAATCAAGTGTGGGACTGTTCCTACAGTAGGGGGGAAATGAGGGAAGAAGGGGAGGGGAGGAGGGTTGCCATTTCTGTGTTTGCACTGCACGTGTGTATAAGCGAGTGTGTGTGTGCGTGCGTGCGTGCGTGCGTGCGTGCGTGCGTGTGTGTGTGCGTGCGTGCGTGTGTGCGCATATGAGTGCAGGAGTATGTATGAACAACCAATTTTGATTCTCAACCATCCATTTGTGTCTATTTTTATGCATGTTTTTAAACTCTGAACTATTGCTGGAATATCAACGAGAGAGGACACTACATGGCACACTCAATGGCCTTTTTTAAAAAACAAACAAAGGGAACAAGCATGTTAATACATGATCGCTGTGACCAGCTTGTCGCCAAACAGACTCAGTCAGGAATAGAGACTGGGATCTCCTGCATGGCTAACCTTTGCTTTAAAAGCTGCATTAATTTAACTCAAAGTGATGCAGGCTCTTAGAGTTTACGTCGCTGTGTCCAGACTGACCAATGAACTGCTGGTTGGGGATCTAAGAGTTTTTATTAAGGCCAGTTGCGCTGTGTGTTTAACGACAGAAACGAAGGAAAGAGGAGAACAGACAGTACATACTTGACCACAGTTGTTCCCCCAACCTGTCTTGAGAGACTAATATTGACCAACACAGCCATCCGCTGTCCTCAATCCAGTAATTCTCACCACCTAGCTGAAGAGTTAGGCACCGATTTGTTGTTTTTTCTAATCGTAATGTCAGTGTAAGTTTAAAACATATTTTTAAAATGAGTCTTTGAGTGTACCCGTATTTAAAGAATGAGTTTAATCGTTGTTAAGTCTTTATATTGAGGCCAAAAATCGACTGACTTGGTGGACGTTTAGCACTTCAAATGATTCCACGTTTTAATGTTGAGAACCTTTTGGTTTGTTTTTTCTTTAATGCTGTGTCGAGGCACTTTAGATCTACTTAGTCGTATGTCTGGAGCAACAGTCTGCAGGTTTACCATCCGACTGAACGCTGCGTGAGCTGGTCGACCAACCTTCAACCTGCAGACAGCGGGAACTAATCACAACATCAGCTGATGCGTCGTTCAGTTGAAATGAAAATCAGCATACTTTGGGCCATGACGGCACATGATTGAGAGACGTTTTGGACAGCATATTGAAAAGTGCTCATGTTGACGCAAGCATTTTATATTCCATATTGCTGGAAGAGATTTTGGTTGCTGTTTGAGCTTCCCTAAAGGAACATCAAGATCTTTTTGTTTGTCATTTTGTTTTTGTTTATTGATTTTTCTCCTTTTTTTGTCCATCTATTTCTCAAATTTTGAAGACAAATTGTCTTGTTTAAGTATACATTATATAAAATATATATTAAAAGTTTTTAAACAGCTTTCTTTTTAAGTTCTTCATTTCAAGGGGTTTCCATTTGAGCATCACTTATTTTACCTGGATTGTGACTATCAGTTTGATTTTAAATGTTAATATCTAGCTTTGACGATCACATTCCCAAGACTGAACTAAATTTAATGATTATTATTTGCATAACTCAGCATATGTAAGAAAAGTGTTAATAAGGGACTTTCAGTTTTGATGAAACCATTCAATTTTAGAGATAAAATAGTCCCTTGAGTTGAAGCAGATCAGTAAACAGATTTCTCTGAATCTTGTAAAACATATTTTACAGTTTGTTTTTTTTAAATGACCCAAATAAAGCATATAAAACCAATCCTGTAATTTACTTTGCCACGTTGAAAATAATGAAACTGTTGAAAAGAGTTTTTTTTTCTTCCATTCGCTGGGATACCCCTCATGTCACATTTATTTGTTGTCATTTAAGTTTGTGTGAGTGACGGAGCGACAGAGGGTGACGTGAGAGTGAGAGTGGTGACGACGACACAGAAAAGCAGCAGGTTTTTGACTCCTTATCCTTGGGTGGCAGGTGGCCCCAGTTCCTGCAGATGATAATGTAATCAAATGGCTTTGATTTACAGTTCACAACTCCAGCACCTCTTCTCACTGGCTCAGGCACAGCCATCATACTCTAGCCTAGTGTCCTGCTTTGGAAAACGGCAGGATCAGATATCAGAACCACTGCACTGATGGACTCCACTGTGGATTTGCCTTCATTGCTATCATGGCCATAAGGGGGTGCTGCTGAACTTTTTTAATATTGGTTGTGAAGCCATACTCTGAACCTCGCTGCTGGCCACGCTTTAAGCAATGCTTCACAGCTAAACATGCAAGTTAATACCCCTGACCTCTCCTGTAGGCATACACAGGCACAACAAGTGCCTCCTCACTATTGTGTAAATACCAAAAAAACAAAACAAAAAAAAAAAAAAACAAAAGCTTGATGGTGAATGCAGCATTAGTAGAAGGAGAGGCCTGCGGCTTTGTAGTATTTGATTTGCAGCTTTACTATGGTTACCTTGCTTCTCTGTATATTTGAATGTGATCAACAGTCACGAATGTCACACCTGATGCTGGTGTAACAAGATTTTCTTTGCTTGTTGCTGTTAGTTGAGGCTCAGAGGGCAATGAAAAAAAGCAATCTTAAAGGGGGAGGACATTGTCCTGGTAGACAGTCTCAGCCCCCCTTTGCAAGACTTTACAATGTAACGGGTGATACCTGCTACAATATGGTAGCTTATAACATTTGCAACTACAATGTGCCAGTAAACATTTTTACTGAATAAATCAGCATTTGTGTGTGTCGTTTTTAATTCTATTCTTGTGCTCTTATGCAATCTTTAGTAAAGTTTATGACCAACCACCATTTTAGGCCGGAAATATGTGTTTAAAGCATATCTGATGTATCACACAGCATCCAGGCAGAGGTGTGGGGAATAATCTTGGATTGAATGTTGAAATTTATGCATTTTATACAATACCTTGAAGAATATCTATGTTTGATACAAATTTCAGTACCAGCTGACAACATTGTTACGTAACTGGCTGAGAGGCCGTCTGAACAGGGACCTGATCCATGTATATGACCCTTCTTCTTACAGGTCGACCCTCCTCCTCGCTTTGGTACTGTATGATCTAATGAACTAGTCTCACTGTGGAGAGAAGAGAGAGGGAGAAGCCCAGCTGGTACCTGAGTATCAATAGTATCAAGAGCAATAAAATGGATATGTATATAAAAAATATTTTTGACAGCACAAGTAGAAGGGAGGTTATTTCTAAAAGTATATTACCATAAAAATGTATTTGGGTGGTCCAGGTACGGCCCTGTTATGACAAGTAAGGGAGCTGTTGATTTATTTGGGATGAAGCTTCAGGCTGCAGAAAGGGTTTAATTTGATTCATCATATAATAAGAGAAAAATACTATATTAAATGAAAATACTATATATTATTTTATGTACTATATATAAAAAAAATTACATAAATTCTGTCTCAGTCATGTAAATGAGGGGTTACAGTCATGCAGAGATTTTGCATGAGCCAAGTTTATTCAGTTATTTCAGTGAGTTTTGTTCTTATGACACACGACGAGCTATTTCACACCGAACCAAATCGTCCAAGCGTCTTCATCTTCTCCACCTAATTCTGCTCATTTCAACACACACACACACACAAAACTTCTCTTTCACATCTTGCAAAGTGCGACCGGAAGTCCTCACCGTCACCTGCCTCTCTGACACCGGGGTCTCCACCCCAATCAGCGCGGCCCACCTGTCTTTATCAGCCGCCGCCCGGGCAACATGGCGGCTCCCTCCGCTCCAGGCCTCCCGCTCCGCCCGTGGATAAGTAGCTGCAGCGGCCCGCCACGGGAACTCTGTCTCCGGCTGTGGTCATGGCCCGGACGGGTTTCTGCGACTCCAAGCCCCTGCTGGACTTACACAAGAAGGTGAGCGTCCTCAGCGGGGCTCAATCTGAGATGATACTTTGCAAATGAAGTGCTGTTCCACTTTTCGGGTGCTTAGACTGAGATGTTTCTTTTGTTTTATGTTAAATATTTGTTCACATATTCTCTAAAAAATATAATTTATCAGTAAACACTGCACATTGATTAAACCTTGATCTCATGTAATTGCGTTCACCTGCCATGATCCCAGGTGTGGAGGAGTCCCTGATTAGAAGCTGAAGTAACCCACCATATAAACACTTTGACTTCTTTGCATCAGATGCCTGACAGTCAAACAGGGAATAAACTGCGGCCACACACAGTCACTGTCAGACAGGTTCTGTGGTTCTGTTGGAGGGGGGGATTAAAAATGGGTCGGCATGTGTCCTCGGTCACAGTGGCATCTGTGCAAAGACTCCCTGTTGTCCACTCAGGCGGACGAGCGGCGAGCCCCTCTCAGAACTTGGGCTAACGCCTGTGGGCCTGTAGATCGCTGGCAGCCCGTGGAAGTGGAGGAGTCCCGGATGGCCCCGGTCAAAATGGAGATGGAGCACAGATGGGTACTGCTTGTTGCCTTCACCCAACACATCACTGTGATCCTTACACTTGTTTTAACTTCCATTCACATCAGCCTTGATGACTGAATAGTTGGAGGAATATTGTCCGGGTGGGATGGACCTGCCCTTTGCTGTGGTAGAAGCCACAATTTGTAATCTTGCTGATTTCAAGACTTTGTCATTGCACTCTGTGAATTCACTGTAACCTAGTTCAGGTTCAGAGCATCAGATGGGAGGATTTGTTGACGTTGTGATCTTAACAATCCCACCAGCACGTGCATGTTGCATTGACGTGAGATTTTGTTGCAGGATAGGAGGTTATCGGCGCAAACTAGCGAAGGCATCATCATGGGCTTCCATGAAGACAGTCAATCAATCTCAGCAGGTGGTATAATTTAAAAAAAAATGTACTCAATATGGGGATAAAAACAGCTCCTTCACCACATTTTTTATTTTAAACAAATATACTGTGGAAGTGAAAAAAATATTTGCTTGCATGTTCCGTCTTCCTCCTCGTCCTACTTTTCCATCCGGTGCAGCAGATGGGTGTGTGGAGGAGCCTGTGCTGCTTCACCCTCTCGGCCTGCAGGGTCTACACAGCCTGCAGGCGCTGGTGCCCAGCTTGCTGCGCCACGAGGTGGAGGTGGCATTGGAGAAACTGGACCTCATATGGGACCGGACGTACGCCTGGGATGTGTTCTTGGATATGATGGTGAGGCGACAGGAACTGCAGTCACTAAACAGCGTTTGTGTTTTTATCTGTTTCTCATTTTCTCTTTAATTTGGAAACGCATTATTCCTAAAATTTGCTTCATGCAATAATTGTGTGTAAGGGAGGGGGGCGGGGTCACAAAATTGTCACAGTGCATCAGATGTCAGGGTTTCTGGTTTTCTGGTTTCACTGTGCAGAGAACTCAAACACGAAACTCTTTTCCCAATGCTGACCTGCCCCGGCATTTCACCGACGCCACACGTGCCATCCTGGTGGACTGGCTCATTCAAATCCATGTGAGTCTACATTAGTATGTAATGTAATGTAA
>JAOXYL010000059.1:19832959-19845378 GCA_028564955.1 Terapon puta
TGACAGAGTGTGTGGAAGCTGGAAATGCTCTGTTGGGTTGCAGTGTGCAGAAAGACGCCCTGGGACTCTGAGGGTTTCCTTCAGTCTTTGACTTGTGTTACTCTTTGCCACCGCTGCCTTTATAATACTGCAGGGCATATTTGCACTGTGCTTTTTTCTATCCAGGAACATCCCTATAACGAGATGAAGGAGTGTGTTAATGTTGTTTTTTGACCTGAACCTTGATCCATGAATCAAGCATACAGGCACATATAAGAGACCAGCATATTTTCTTTATGCATGCTTTCATGAATAATACATTCAAAGTGTTCATGTAATTAATCCAAAAATAAACTAATAATAGGACTTGATGTTTCTGTTGGGTTGCAGCGTGAAGAAAGACACTCTGGGACTCGGAGGATTTCTGCTTCACTGATACATTTAATCACGCGTCACTTTTTTGTTGCCCAACAGAGGCCAACATGAAAAAAGTTGATAAAAAGTTGTCAGTTTTTATCTAGTTGTTCTCGCTACATTGTTACATGTAAGATGAAAAAGAAACAGAGCAAATGTGAATTTCCCCATTGTGGTATTAATAAAGCTTCTTCTTCTTAAACCTCCTGCATCATTATGGCATTTTTTTCCATTTGAGCACATTTTGAAATTCATATTTAAAATGTAATAATACATCAATTGAACTGTGAAAATACTAACCTCTAAAGTAATTTGAGTTAAAAAAACAACGTTTTTAATCTCATAGCCATGGCAAAATATAATCAATCATTCTGTAATGCTACAGTTTCATTTTTGAGTGAAGTAATTTGTCATTTGTCATTTTAAAATCAGCAATTTCTCCTTTTATATGCTTATGCATAAAATGCTTGTCATTTCATTAGTTTTTGTGCTTGTGTTATTGAGCTTAGTAAGCTATTTTAGGAAAGTGTGTCTGAGTTAGCGTTAGTTGTTTCACATGTCTTTGACGTAGCCAGACCAGGGATGCCCAACCTTTTTTAAACAAAGATCTACTTCACATGTTTCTAGTCTATTGAGATCTATCGGCTAGTTCACACAGTCATCCATAGTGTTTTCTGACCAAAAAAAAAAAACGCATTACACTGCACACAGGAAATCAACACATCCAGTTGACAATTAATTCATTTTATTACCTTAGTGTGACCTCTGGCACTAGGAAGAGGAAGCTCGTTTCTCATAGTCATTGTCTTTGTGTCTGCTGTCTTCATGCCTTTTAACTGCTCACTTGTGGCCAAAAATCCTATTCCTATTAAATTATTAAGCCTATTATGCGGCACGTTTTCTTAAAAAATAAGATGGAATATGCGGGATATTTATGCATTTTATGCAATGAAATAGTGGGAATTGCAAAAACTGCAATTTGATGCATAAAAAAAATGTATATTATTCATTTACAATTTTTTTTGTTGGCAAATGAGATGGTACTTTTAAGTTTCAACTCTTGACTTGATTCAGCAGATGGTAAAGTAAGACACTTTTAATTGTATTCAGTGACAATAATGTTGTTTTAAGAATAAAAAAAAGAATTACAGACGAAATGGCTTAACTGGGAGGAAAAGTGCAATAAAAGCAGCTGTTTAGGACTTCACACTCACCTGAATAATCCTCCACAGAATGAAGCATCTTTAATGAAGATGTTGTGTGTGTTAAGTCTGTATGTTCAATAACAGTATTAGAAACTCAGTTTCTGTGAATATCCAGTACTTGTTTAACTGTGCTCATTTGGAATGTGAGTGAATTAATTTTTCTCTTTGATCTGAGGAATTCTGTCTCTTGTTCCCTTCTGTGTATTATGGGTTTCTGTTCTCATGTTGCCTTGCTTCTTGTATTGTCCTGTGCTTAGTGCGGTTAGGTTCCTTCTGTTGCTCGTGTCTTGTGTCCTCTGTGGGTTGTCCTGTGTCTTGTGTTGGGTTCTTGGTTCCTGTCTTTTGGGGTTTTCTTTATTTCCTGCTGTTTTCCTCCTGTTTATTCTGTATTCCTTCCTTTCCCCACATGTCGGCACTTCACTTCCTGCCCCTGTCTCCCTGCCCTTGATTACACTTATGAGTTTCACCTGTGTTCGTTAGTCTCCTCACCTGTTTCCACTTCCCTGCCCTCACAGTGCATATATACTGGTCCCTTTCCTTTGTTCTTTGTTGCGTCGTCTGTTTTACGTGGATTGTCTGTCTCCCCATGTCACTGTCCTCCAGTTACTTTCCCTGATTGTGTTCCCCAGTTTACCTCCCTGCTGTGAGTTTTCTTGCCCGACTGGTTGTTCTGTTTCCCTGTGTCACCACCAGTAAAGACTACACCTCCGCTCAGCCTACCGCCGTCTGCATCTTTGGGTCCACACCTTTACCTCCAACCCTGACAAAGACTTTAAATTAAATTTTCAGCCATTCACTGTAAATCCTCCATTACACAGAGACTTTAAAATGATAAACGATCTTAAAGAAATGGCTGTAATGGTTATGATTCAGAGAGATAAAAAAGGACTTGAAGGCGGCTGAACGATCGTAAAATACAACATTAACATGTTACGTCTTTAAACAACTAGCTGTTTATGTGTTTAATGTAAGTCATGCATTCACTTTCCCTCTAACTCTGTTTTGATCGGTACCGAACTCGAACTCCTGACAAAAAAAATGCCAGTGACATTGAAATAATTTGTTACCATCGTCAACAGACCTTTTCAGCTATTTTGAAAAAGGCTGATGCTACAGTATACATTGTGTAGTGTCTAACATTATACATGCCAGTAAAACTCAGCTCGTTACTTCCTAGTTTCATCATTTCTGACCCATGGTCATGCATGGAGTCTGCTAAGATCAGAATTTACTTTGTTCATGATCACTGAAGCTAAGCTAAAAACAGATACAATCGTACTTTTACCAAATCATAAATATTTCTAAGATCAGAGCAATGTTATCTTTCAGCAATACAAAACAATTTCTTGGGTTATTGAAGTGTTTCATATCGATCAGCACAGAGTCACTCTTGGCAAAGGCCTTAGAGGTGGTCACCAAAGGCGCCACCAGCTGGAGTGGGTGCTGCTGCAAGCCCTCAAAAAAACAAAACAAACAATTACAACAATAAGTAAAACTACATAAATGATATTAATAGTTTCCATACCCAACTGATGCCCTTTTCTCATGCTCTGCCTTGAAAGTACAAAAACTGTGGAGGGCGCCAGTGGCATTGCCAGGAATATTTTTCCAGGGCTTCAGACTTCTAACATTGTGAAACCTCAAAATCGTGAGACTAGAATTGTAACATTACAAGTCTGGCCTGTCACTTTAAGTAGGGAAGCCAGTGTGTGTGTGTTTGTGTGTGTGTGAGAGTATGTGTATGTGTGACATTTACATCCATGTGTCCTTGCGACCTTAGAATCAATCCCGGGCTGGATGTCGCCAAGACAACGAGTGGGAAAGAAAGGAGGCTAATCAGCACAGTGCGATGCTGGAAATGTTTTTTAAATGTTTTATCATTTTCTTTTTTTTATTTTTTTGAACAGATCTACTAAATCCTGAAATTTCTGTAAGTATATTTATCTGGAGACTGGAAGCAACCTCTGAAAACATTGCAAATACACAATAGTTAAATCTAACTGCATACATTTTCAATGGTTAATGTTTCCACAACTAATTCCTCACGTTGTGTGGTTATCTGTAACAACAACCCTCCACAGAGACAGAATCACCACAGGCCACAGAAAGGTTGGAGGTTGATGCAGCAGTAAGCCAATGCTGTCTGGACAGCGGTTGATGTATTCTAAAAAGAAGATGAGAGATAGAGAGAGAGAGAGAGAGAGGTTAGGCTCAGTGGCACTCATTTTGCTATAGCCTTTTACACTGCAATATCAATTTAACTTATCTTTCAAGGTCATGGGGAAACTTGAATTTTTAATATCTAGCTTAAACCATTTTCATCATGTTTTTGTATTTTTGTTCCTCACTTCAAATCGAATACAAAAAAAAAAGACATTTGTATTATGGAAAACTACTACCAACGTTTTCCTTTCTGCACTTTGTAGTTTATGGTGATTTGCAGGTTTTCCTTCCTGCCTCTTCGTATCAGTGTACAGTTATACTTCATGATGTCACTGTGGCTCAGATTTCGATGGTCTGGGAGAATGAGGTTGCACGTGTTGTTAGCGAGAGAAGTCCCATTATATGTCATAAACTGACATTGATAGGGTGGAGAATCTTTACAGTCCGGGTACTTGCAGGACAAACTTCAATGGATAAAGAAAATGATGGTCAGTTTTTTGAAAGCACATTTCATTTTATGTCAAAATATAGTGCAAATTATACGTCAAATGAGTACAATAAATGTGAGACGTATGTCACTAATGAGTAGACTGGATGCTCGAACCTGAGGCTGTTGTTAATGGTGCAGGCAGAGATAATGCCGAAATCCCCTTCCTTTTTGGCATAACTTGACCCTGCAATCAGATGGCAGGTTGTTGGTCGATTTAAGATGAAATGCTTCTTGACTTATACACCCAGTTTTCAGTCTATGTGTGAACTAGTATAATGTTTGGCTTTATGTACATCCTAAATGTCTCATTTCAACAGATCCTCAACTAGCCAGCATTCTACACGCTATACTTGTATTGTCATCCAAACTATTTCATTAAATCATTAATTTTAAATTTCCCCGAGGGACTCATCACAAAGGGATCAATAAAGTCAAGTCTATTACCAAATGTCACTAGTTAAAAAACAGCAGTTTTGGATAATAGTAAATTAGATATTTATACCACCCTCATGCCTCAGTATGGAGCCGGGAATGGATTGGCCACAAGCCACATAAATTTATGGTTTTAAGGGCAAATTACATGCTGGTGTAGTGACTTCACGGAAGCTTGTTGTCACACCAGCTTTAGAGAAGTAATACTGAACATATGTTATTGTACATCAAACTGTTGTTGGTCTAGAACAGGGTTCGGCAACCTGCAGCTCCTCTAAAAGCAAAACACATTACTTTGCATTGTGCCCTACCACCCCCGATGGAACATGTTGTGGATCCCGTGCACACCCAGCGGGTGTTGTGCTGGGGGAAACAGGCACAAATGTCTCTTTCATTCTTAAAGGTTGCCGACTCCTGGTCTAGAAATTGTTACAGAAAGACTGTGGAACTGCTACACTCAGAGCTAGTGTATTATATTAAAAGTATAGAACATATTATACAGGTAGATTATGATGCTGAGCTTACCAATGAAGAATAGGAGAAGAGACAAAAAGATGTGCATTTTCCTGATCCCTCTGCAACATTTGTCAAAAACAAAACATGGCATAATCACTTAAAGGGAAAAAGATATCCACCTAAGAGTAGACTACATGCTACACCTTCAAACAACACTTTATGACCATCAATGATCCAAATGCTGAAAGTTTCTGAACATGGTATTTTATTCAACTCTGGCTGCTCAACTGTAGAAATTAGTTCTTGAGTACGAGGAATAGTGTTCATGAGGTCAAAGAAAGTCATATTACCACACATGCTGTTTTTGATACTACAATTGATCCTGCTCTGTCTGGCTGCTGCAGTGAATAAAAAAAGACAATAAATAAAAAGAGCTGTATAAGCTTGTAAAAACCATTAAGCCATTAAATTAGATAATCAGACCTTCAAAAGGGGTCTGGGTTTGAACCACCAGCCAGCTGGGGCCTTCAGGGTGAAGTGTCCCTGTGCCTGCACAGGTTTTCTCAGAGTATTCCCGTTGTTTGTCTGTCTATACATGTGAACCCTATAATTGAATGGGAAACTGACCACTGCGTATCCTGCCTCTCGTCTGGTTGGGATTGGCCTCAGCCCTCTGCGAGCCTCTGAGGATAATCGTGTATACTGAATAATGTACAGGAACAATAATCCATTTTCTACCCTTCACATCATGCTGCGTGGATAGCCTTGAACTGAATTTAATGGTCAAATAACACTTGTTGTATTCCAACAGGTCCAATGTGCTCTTTCAAGTAAAATACAATATGTAAAAATGTATGTGAAATGTAATGAGTCTTACCGTCCAGCTGCTTTTCTTTTTTCTCTTCCGCGTCTGGCAACAGTGGATGGTATAAATCATAGAATCAGTGAAATGGGCTGGGTGGGGCATGATGAAGGAAGCGGCTAGAGTGGTGTTGGGTGGGAGGGTTTGGTGGAAGTCCCCTTAAAGTGCTGCCGTTCAGTACAGGCTGTTGATCTTCTATGGGTGTTCCCTGGTGTAAGAACTATACAAATGTTTTCAGCCTTTTACAGTTCGAGCTGGAAGCTTGAGTCAGAAAAACTGTTCAGTGTCTGCACAGTATAGCGGATGACCCTCTTGATGTTTATCCATACAGTATATATTTAATTTAAATTAAACAAAAAAACAAAAACAAAAAGTGTTTCGATGACCTTACAAGTTTTGAAGCCACAAAGAAAACATAACAATTTATCTATACAATTTATTAAGTAAAACTCACAAGTTCTTATTTTAATCTGTTTAAATGATAGTAACAGCTTTAATATTGCACCCCTCCCTCTGCCTCATAACCCTCTCTTCCACTTTCCATGAACCATCATACTTCCAACAAAACAGACTCAAGTAATTTGGGCATTTTAGGTCCACCTTTCACAACTTCCTGTGTGTTTGAAATGTGCTGTCTGGCCTTACAGGCAAGGAAAGACAGGACTGACACCAACAAACCACAGAAGTAGTGAAGAACCCCTTTAAAATCTGTATAGCATACAGCATTCTCTACCCTCAGACCCTCAGTTTAGATAAGAAAAAAATCACTTTGACAACTGTGACAACTTCAGAGAGAGCGACAAATCCCTCTTCCAGGACGAATATCCATGCAACAGATGTCATAATGATCCTGCATATGATTATGTATGGACTGACAAAGCAAAGTTACAGTATAAACAACAAGGATGACTAAATGACTGACTTGTGAGGTCATACCAAGAATATGGACACAAGAAAACATTTTCAGATTTAACCTAGTTTTTTAGAAGAGTGATATTTTCCTTTGTTGTTTTTATGTGTATATACTAGTTTGCTTTTTCACATCATCTACATAACAATCATCTTCTTGCTGCCTCTGGCTTCTGCAACTGCATGGAAATTAAATGTGTTCTGGTCATTAGTGCATTAGGACTAATGGATATGGGTTAGATTATGTTTTCATTTCCTGGATCACCATCCCCAAAGAGAAATTAGAAAAACAGCCACGCCTTGAAAGTGATGTTAGACCATGAATCTCTCAAAATAACTGCAAATGGAAATGTACACAACATAAGATTAATGGGAAGCAAGGAGGATGTAAGCTTCCCCACAATAACACTTGAAAGCAAAATACATTTTGTATTTCCGTCAAATTTTTCACATCATTTTCAAAAATCAAGATAAACAAAGACAGATTGTCTGTAGCAAAGTGTTCGACAAATGCAGGTCCTGAGGATTAGCTCAGTCAGTCATAGGTCTTTCTCATGTTCATATGTGGACATGGCCTTTTTGTCCATTACAATCTATTCTGTAATGATAAAAGTCAATTACAGATTGAACAGATCTTATCTAACTCCCTGGACAAACAGGTCACTGTCATAATTCTTTTTTAACTGACTGAAGTGCTAAAGTTGACAAAATGCAGAATAGTGATGAGAATAGAGTAAACAAAGCCATTAGCATGTCATTTTAAGTTTGTCATGGATGATTTATAATTACTTGATTATTTCTGATTTATTTTGGAGTATGCATATAAAAATGTACGCAACCTTTCCTCATTCCTGGTGCAGTTTGCCATTCCCATTATTCAAATGATCTACAAATGGACTAGAGGAAATTATGCATACATTATGGATGGGATTTAATCTTCTTCAAACAATGCCTACAGCATCAGATCGAGTAGCAAATGCTCATATCACCACTACTAACCACTGTTAATTTTTGCCCTTACCCCTTTGATGTGCAACATACACACACCCACCCCTTCTAATGCACAGCATGGGTAAAAAATGACCCACATTCATTTATGATTTTGTGAGTGTTTCTTTGATTTATCTGTTGAAATCAATTTATTTTGTAATTGATTATTCCAAGTATCCATGTTTTTTATTAGTACAGATCATTACTACCATTTTTCCTTTCTTATTATATGAACAAAAATAGGTTTAGTATTATTACATCAAGTTTACACACATGGGTCAAAAGTGACACAGTTATCCAAGTGTGGTTTTAAATGAAACAACTTCATACTATAACACTAATCTGCTTCAAATAATCACTTTATCAGTGGTTTGGACCAAAACAATCATACGTTTAATATTTGAAACATGTTTATTCATTATTTTGTCACACATACACGTGCCTCTGATAACACAGCTATTGAACTGAGATGTATCTGTACTGGTTTAATCTGTTGTAATCTAGTTAATGTGACCAAATAAAATAAAACACTAACATAACACAACTGATCACATCAGAAAACTATTTTCAAACTCTCTCAATTCTTACATGCCTCACAAATGACCACATGTTTGTGCTCCTTGCACACAGGCCTGGTGCACTGGAAACATCAGCTGCTGACTTTTCTGTCTTCAGCAGAAGATGGGCAGATTGCACACCTCTTCCTCTTTCCTTGGCTCTCTTGCCTAATGTCCTTCTGTGGCATCTTTTAATAACTTATTATCCTGCATCTTCCCATTACATCAGCGATATGCTTTTGGAGTTTGGGTGTGTCTTCCATGCGCCTCATGTGTGGCATAACAACCTCTTTGCCCAGCTCCTTGATGAACAGTCGGTGTGCATTGTTTACGCCACTCATGTAGTCAGGGTGTAGTGCAGTGAAGCTGGTGTAGGCATTAAGGGTGGCAACATCATGCATATTGGACCAGAACACCATTGGTCACCTCCGCGTTCTCCTCTTACATGAGTTGGTGCTAACCATCTGATCCATTGTGTCCACTCATCCTTTTGTTCTGTTGTAGTACTGCATTACTTCAGGTTTCTTCTTTTGAGTGCTGTGATCCACTGCTCTGTCATCATGCATTGTGCTCAGAGCCAGGCCTGATAGTGGCACAGCCAGGCTGCATTTCATGTAACAGGACCTGTCAACTATCATACCAGTTTATTTTAGTGACCTAACTAAGACAGAATAGAATATGTCAAAAGTTTGCTAGCTCATCGAGTTGAAAATATTTCCCTTTCTGACCAGCAATGTACTTATCCTCAAGGTAACTTGAGCTTAATCAATTATTATGCATACTTTTCAGTCATCAAGTGTTTTCTTAGGTATGATTAGAGGAATTGTAAAACAAGACTTATATTTATCAGATGTCCAAAAGGAGCATAATAATATAGAATAATATAGATAGAAAATGAATACGGGTCATTTTTGATCCATGTTATGCATTAGAGGGGTAGTGAGACAAAAGGTGTTTTTATTCAAAAAGTAAGAAAGAAAAATAGAAATGAAGGATGAATTATGATAGAAAACAAGTTAACTGAGGGATACTTAGAATGCTAGATGATGAAATTCATTGATTGCAAAGATATTGTCACTTTTGACCCATGTTGTGCATCAAAGGGTTAGACAACAGAAAGTTTGGTATTGGTGTAGTGTCAGGGGGTCCATATAACACTGAGGTGCAGGGTGGACCATGAGCAGGACACAGAGGCAGGCAATACCATGTAGTTGAGTGATTATTAAAAATAGGTTATGCATGACACGGTGGAGCACTTGCTGCATGGCCAAACCAGATCTCCATTATTGTCACCTGTGCAAGAGGTGTAAATATATAACAATATACAAATCATACTGGTTTAAACAGACTTAGGCATGCTCTCAGCAAGATTTGGATCTGTAGGTACAAGTTTTCATTAAAAAAAAGCAGAAAGAGAAAAAAGAAAAATTGAAGTAAGTTTTTAAGTAAATCTGTCATTTGCCAGATCACTGTAAGGTTGTTTTCTTCTTTCTTTTTTTTGTGTGACTTGCTCATATTTAAACTTTTCAACCAGACTGTGCCAGGAGATAAACCTTTTCTATTTTTAACAGGTTTTTAGCAATTTTCTTACACCCACAAGTAAAAACAGTAGCACTTTCTGTTGTTGCGGTGGTGTTAAATGTAAGCAAACACACTCGACAATAAAAATGTTCATTAAAAACATTTATTTAGAACCAGACAGGTTCTCCCCACAACAAGCTAATCTTCAGTGTTGTAAAGGTGCTTTAGTATCTGTGAGTCGCCCTTTCCTTAACTGGTTGTAAATTTACTACTCTATATTGTGTAGAGATACAGACAATACTTACTTTACAATTATGAAAAAATATGGAATTATAGAATAGAAGGTGCTTGCCTGTACTTCATTTATAGATACAGCTATATGCCTATCATGTTTTTAAATCATATTTGTTGAACAAAAGCCTGTCTTGCCTCAAAGAGTCCATCAGTGACATTTCAATTACAGATCTGCTGGCGTACTAGCAAACAAAACCGTTACACTGACATGCCAGAATTCAAATTGCGGCCTTAGAGCTCATGTTCTTGGTACCATTACTGTCTTTAATAAATGTAAGCATCTTCCAGTCTACATTTCCCCCAAGTCCCTACATCAGACTTTGGCTAAATTTGCAATAAATGCACCTGTTATTGTCCTGAGTAATATATCAAATGTGACTGTGGGTTTTAGTGCTGTTGTCCCTTCCCATCTAAGGGTGGTGCTGTTCAACTTGTACTGGGTATACTCACCATTGCTCCTGACTCCCAACCATGCTGAACTGTGCTACTTTATGGACCCTTACTGTGGTCTTGGTGCTAAAGTCTCTTTATTTCTCCTGTCCTATCTATATTTGGGAATTATGTAAGATTCTAAATGTATATAAGGGCTAGATTGGAGGCCACTGTACTTAGACTTCTCAAATCTACACTAGACTATTTCAGAGATCACAAACACTCACTAAGACACAGTTTCAGATATGTGAAACCTTTATTCGTAGTTTCTATCTTTTATTTCCTTCTCGACTACTTTGAACAACGTCCTGATTATAAACCACTGCATTAACAAGTTTCACTTGTGGGCTAGATTAAAACTAGATTGAAAGAGAATAAAATACTACATTTGTATTACACCATTATTATATTGTTATCATTTTATTTTTCACTCTTAAGAAACAATGAAAACATCTTCATAGATTGGGCAGTTAATCTACTAAGGCTTTTGCCAGTGTGAACTTCCTTACTTCTTCAAAAGCCTTTACTCTTGCCTGTGTTGGAATCATCATTTCAGATCCTGCTCTTCTACTCTTGCCCCCCAACTGTAGCCTGGTCATTTGCCACATTTATTTACTGTCCAGATGACAGATATGATAACCTATAGTGACAATCATTTACTTTCTTTCTGTGTAGATCCAGCTGCTTTGATTCACTTCATAAACATTTTTTGTTTGAAAAGCATAAAAAACGTAAGTTGTAATTTGTATGTGGTTGAATATAATGTCTTTATGACGTCTTGTGCAACTATGAATAGTATTACACACACCACATTATGTCCATAGAGTTTTATTGTTGCATCATTTTAAACAGTAAGCACATTCTTGCTGTGTTGTAACGCATCAGCAGTGTTTGAGGACTATCATTGTGCAAAGGTTTACTTACTGGAAAAATTGCCTACTTTGCCCCCAGTAAGCAGGGTGAGGGCTGTTTACATGAGAAAAACAAACATCCCCCGCTGGGTAAAGGGCAATGTTGCAGAACTCAACTTACTGTTACACTGATGAAATGATTTCATTTAGCAGAGTAGTTGACAACAAACCTTACATCCCAGTATTGTCACATTGGATGGATAGTCATCAATAAATTTATAAAAACAATGGAATGTCCTTGAATGAGACATAAAATTCAATAACCTTTACATTATAGTTGAATTCCTCTTACAAAGCTTATACAAAGCTTATAATGAAATTGTTGATGAGAAAGCATCAAGGTCTCTTGCTCTGTTCTTGTGTGTCCAGCTGAAGCAAATGCAGTGGTATTATGGATAATGAATTGACCAACATAAAATCTATATTATGATAGACTTGACATAATTTCAGTTTTGTCTCATGTTCTCTTTATTTTTATGCTGTGCATCTGCAAAACCAAAAATTTCATTTTCATTCTTCTATAGTTTTTTTGTTTGCTTATTTTTTAATTTCTCTGATTAGTGTTAAAAGCATTGTTTTTATTTTTTAAATTACAGTCAGCCATATATACTCCATTGAACAACCTGAGTTCTATATATGATTGACTTGAGAGATACTGGGACACCAAATAAAGTGTGTGTCACTCTGTGTGTAGCAGGGGAGAGTTTCTGTCAGAGGCTATTTAACAGAGGCTGACTCAGAGGATCATCGCAGTCAGTCATGGGTCTTCCTGGGGTTGAGATATGGAAATGGACACTAGGTGTC
>JAOXYL010000059.1:19886796-19897008 GCA_028564955.1 Terapon puta
CAATTGCTATTTAATTGCTATTTGTTGTTGTACAGTTATTAACTGAAAGTGAGACCAGATGTAATCGTAGCTTTTATAAAATTACTGCAGCTTAAAACTATGAAAGTGGGGTTTTAGAAGAAGCACTCCAGTGATTTGATGAATAATAAGTACGCTTTAAATATCACTTCCAAATCCCCTGTCTATAACATTTGAATAAAGCAATTAAAGATGAAAAGATTTACTTTACACAAGTATCATTGCACCACAAAATTTGCTGACTTTATTCTGTAATCACCTCTGTGACCGATTAGTCAATTTTACTATTTTGATATCTTAATTAACTAATTAAAATAAATAATTAACTGTATATACTACTAGTACTTTGCTGCTCATATTGTCTTGGCAAAAACAACAAGATTTTAGGATGCAGTTATGGTCTTTCTCACTATGTCCTGATGTTTCATAGGCCAAATGAGTCATTTAACGTTTGAGAAAATAGTTTTAAGAAATCCCAAGTGCAGCCTGTGTCTGGACTCTTCTTTCCATTTCTGTCCTTCACTGTCAGGTTTGGCAGAGTTATGTAAAAAGTCTTAGTTGGATATTGAATAATGTACACGGCAGCTCAAGTGCTCAGATTGCACAGTTAAAACTGGGCCCATGTACAAGCTGACAGCTCTGTCTCTTTGCTACACTGCTGACCAGCTGAGGGGGAGGCTGTTCAGCGGGACGGAGCCATGGAGCCTCCAGAGGACGTGGAGGGTCGTACCTTTGTGCAGGTGATGAGTGAAAAGTACAGCCCAGAGAACTTTCCGTGCCGCAGAGGGCCTGGTTTGGGGGTGGTGGTGGTGCCCACAGCTGGTCCTCAAGGCTCCCCTATGAAAGGTGAGCTGGAGGTGAATAGTGATTGGGCTGTGGCTTGTTGTATGTAGCTGTTTTAAATACTGTTACAGAGGGTTCTAGTTACTGTGCAACTGTAATTGTTGTTAGACTGAGAGTCATTTCAAAGGTTTACACAGTACTGGCATCAACTTTTTAAGCTATATAAACCCCACTAAGTCAGGGAACTAGGACTACATCAAAAAGTCCTCACAAGTCCTCAAGTCCTAAATTCTCCTTTCCTAGAGGCAACCACGATAGAGAACCAGGACTTTTGACAAGGACTTAACACTGGCTAAGCTCACTTACATTTAACCTGTAAAACATTGTAGTAATAACAGTTGTTGCTGTTTATTCTAGGAATTTGCTGTTTTCGTGTCCCAGAGGAATTTTTAGTCCTCATCTCTTTCTTTTTTGTAGCATCGGCACATGACTGTTTTAATTTACATCTGAATTTCAGTTCCTCAGACGGAAAGAGTTTTTCATGAGTGCATTATACAGATTTATCAGCAGACATCCATATTTTCCTTTGTAACTCATCATATTAAATCTCAAGCCCACTTTACCTAAATTAAAAACCCTTTAAGTGCTTTACATTTTTCTGCGTGAGCATCTCTGCTGTCTGACTCATCATTATTAATTTTCTGTCCGTTGTGTCTCACCTCACCTTCAGACCGTCTGAACCTGCCCAGTATACTGGTGCTGAATAGCTGTGGGATCAGCAGGGCAGGAGACCAGGCTGAGATTGCTGCCTTCTGTGCCCATGTCATCGAGCTGGACCTGTCCCATAACAAGCTCCAGGACTGGCATGAGGTGCTGTCCTTTGGTTTGTAATTGTAGTTCATTTTCAGTCCGGGCTGGTTTATATTCTATATTTTACTTCGAGAAGTCCTGTTAAAAGACAAACAATGAATTTGTCCCACTACCAAGCATCTACATTATGCCACAGAGCTTTACTGTTATCCAAAGACTATTAAAGACACATCAGTGAGTCACATTAAATCACTGGGTGACACGCTCCATCATCATTACCAACACACACTGTAGTTAAGTCTCCTGGTGCTGTAAATGCTCAATAGCGCATGGAATTTGGAGCAAAATAACTATTTCTTTCTGTTCCAGTAATATTAACTAAAAAAACACAGTTCTGAGCCTTTGAAGGAAAATGCTGGGCCAATGGGCGAGATGGATGGAGGTGGAATTAGCTGGCAATACGTAACACATCTTCATCCTGTAAGAGAAGAAAACCCTGTGCAGACTCTCTATAGTCTGTTTGTGATGAGATTCTAATTATCTGTGCCTTTGCTGTCATCAGTGACGCGAAATAAATCTTACAGTTTTCTGTCAAAACGTGTGTTTTTCAAAGTATTTTCAGTAAATATCAGAATTTAAAATAAATCTAAATTAGCATATCTTTGTCCCATTTTTAGATCAGCAAAATCGTGTCCAACATCCCCAACCTGGAGTTCCTGAACCTGAGCTCCAACCCACTGGCAGGAATGGCCCTTGAGTCGCGGTGCGCTGAAGCCTTTTCCCGGGTCCGTCGCCTCGTCCTCAACAACACTCAAGTGTCCTGGGAGACCGTTCTGCAGCTCACCAGGGAGATACCTGAGTAAGTAGAACAGTTGGTCATAGGCCTGTGAGGTGATTCTGGGGTGTCTCAAAGAACCGAACAGACCAATTTTCATTCATTCAGTCCTTTTCAGACCAAAGCAGACACTGAACTGCGTGGTGTTTCGAGCACTGAAAATATGTTAATATCTTTGCAGAGATATTGTCCCTTTTACTCAGACAACACTATGAATATTATCAGTGGAACGGGTTATTTGTTTGTTTTGCACAATACTGGTATCAAAAGAGAATTAAATACATATAGAGCAATTTTCTTTGCTCTTATTTTTTCCCCTTGTAAAGTAATCATTCCTGAACACTCTCATCGCAAACGTATAGGACTGACACATTCAAGATAAGATAAGCCTTTATTGATCCCTAGGGGTGTTGCTGTGGCTCAAAGTCAAAAGAATTTAGAACAGATAAATATAGAACAAGTAAGAAATAAATGTCAATTAAAATAGATCAATGCTAAATTGAAATAAGAAAAATGAGTATACAATAACCATATCAAAACTAACTAAACTAACTAACTAAACTTAAACTGTGTAGAGCAGTGATATTATATGAACATTATACAAGACACCATATGTAGTTTGTTGGAGGATCAAATAAGCAATATTATATTGAATCTATTATTTTGTATACATAATGCATTACAATAGTCTATTTAACTTCAAATGTAAGTGTATAATAATAAGAGTATAATATATTATGATATGATGAATAATACATACTTTAGATGTGTCTATATCAGTATACTCATTATATTAAATAGTGTACAATTTGATTATATAATAGTATAGCATGTACCATTGTATAGTATGGAATGTAATATAGAATAAAGTATTATATATATTGTATATTGTACGATGCAATATTTTATACTCAGTGTATATCTATGTATCAGTCCATTTTAAAATCACAGCACATTAGTCCTTCTCACCCTCCACCATGTCGTCTCTGGTGTTGTCTTCCAGGCTCGAGGAGCTGTTTCTGTGCCTTAACGAGTACAGTAGTGTGAGTGCCTCCAGTGTGGCCTGTCCCAGCTTGCGTCTGCTTCATATCACCGACAACAGCCTCAAAGACTGGGCCGAGGTCCGCAAGTTAGGCTCCATGTTCCCCGGCCTGGACACTCTGGTCATGGCCAACAACAATTTGGCTTCCATTCAGGACAGCAAGGATATCCTGGGACGACTCTTCCCCAACTTACGCAGCATCAACCTGCACAACTCAGGTCAGTGGATGTGACTTTGGGCTTTTGTCTTTGTGTTTTGTGTATAAATCATTTAAAGAATATAAATGGGTCCCATAAAGGCGTGACTCTCAGTGGAAACACTCACTGCTTTTCACTTTCCACGATTTATTTTCAGTCCGTCTGGAGTTACAGCATCTGCGTTTGAATGCGATGACTTACGAACATCAGATAAAATTAGCACAGGCACACGTGTCACTGCAGCCTAAAAGCTTTGTGTTATTTGTAGAATATTACAGCAGATTCCTCTCCGCATTAACCTTCATCCCGGGGATTGTTTCTATTTTTGGGAGTATCAGTGGTGAATCTATTTTAGGACTTTGTTGAGATTGGAGGGGACAAAAACAATATCCAAAGACGTGTTCAAATTGACTTCACTGGCTTCACTGTATTACATCATCATATTCCTTGTCCTTCCCTGGAGGTGCAAAAAATAAGAAGGCCCGTTGTACTTAAAACAGAAAACAAACAGTCTGATAATGTCATTGGTTACCAGTGCAGTTTACCTTGTTTCAGGGATGTTAGCTGGAAGATTGCAGTCCGAAATTTGTCTAAAAGGATTATTTTTCATTGTCAACAAATATTGTGAAAAGACCAAAACCCAAAAATGCGTGAATCCATCTCGATACATTCTGACTTGGCTCTCAGCGTCCAAACCCAGCAGCAGAAGATTTTTTTAAATAAAAAACTCAAACTTAAGTTAATCACACTGGACAGTTTTGATGATCGTTCTCCATTTGGTGCTGCAGTGTGTATTTCTGGAGACCAGATAGTGTGTATGTTCATGGTAATGAAGGAACATTTTGGACAACACTAGACAAATTTGAACTTGCATCTAGCTCAAGCTAATTATGTAAAGTGTGTGTTTTTTTTTTTATTTCATGGTAGGCATAGTCAGAACTTCTGAAAACAAATTTAATTTTATGTCACCATCCAGGTAGCCACCTGAATCAGCTCCACTGCTGCTGACTGTCAGGAAACTCAGCTGTGTTTCGATGCCAAAGGACCAAATGTGAGATAGATCTAGTACATACAGTCCTGTACTGTATGCGGTTGCCAAACAAACAGGTTTCAGGGGCTCAGACTTTGGGTGGTTAGGCTGGGAGGCAGTGCACAGCTAGTTTGTGGCACTTGTCAAAAGTCAAAGTTGAAAACACATGATACAGTTTAACGCTGAAAAACAGTATTTCAGATTTGAATAACTAAACAACGTACACTCTCTTGAGATGTTAATTGAAATATTGCAAAATCATGATTGCATAACTATGGTTATGTGTTCGTATGTATCACCTTTTTTACAACTAACACAACAATAGTACAACACAAGCCTTATCTACAGCCTTGAAGCTGCCACACTGCACTGTAAAGGATTGGCATGTGGCTTTGACAGCACTAACCTCCCATGTCTGTCTGTTATTTCTCTGACCTTAGTTTGAATCATGAGTCATCTGTATGTGTTGTCAGGACTCAACCGATGGGATGACATTGAGAAGCTGAACTACTTCCCCAAGTTGGAGGAGGTGCGACTGCAGGGCATTCCCTTACTGCAGACCTATACCAACGTGGAGCGGCGGAGCCTCATGATAGCACAGTGAGTCTCACCAGTGAGAATGGACCTTTTGTATGATTGGTAGAAAGTTTAATTTGTTTTCTGCTAACACTGAGGGATGCTTCAACAGAGGCAGGCAACATTTTTTACATTTTAAAAATCCACCATGTGGTACATTTTAGAGTCACACAGTGTCCCAAATACCTGGTACTCCTCAGTCTAATACAGTATGCATGTGCTTTGCCTCAGGCTCCCTTCAATATCGCTTCTAAATGGCAGCGTTGTTACTGATAGTGAGAGAGAAGATGCAGAGAGGTTCTTCATCCGTTACTACTTAGACTACCCCGAGGAGGAGCTGCCTTACAGGTACTGTACTGCACTCACTATCACTCACTACAAGTGTTTCCATCTTATATGTGTGTGTGCTGTGAAGACTGATAGTACAACCTGCTCTTTTCCTTCTCAGATACAATTCCCTGGTAACCAAGTACGGGAAGCTGGAACCACTTGCTGAGATAGACCTCCGACCTCGTTGCCGTGCCCAGGTGGAGGTTCACTGTGAGGAAAAAGTGGAACAGGTGTGTAAAGCATGAAATGTGGTATTGTAGAAATAGTTTACTGAAGAAAACCTTGAGAGACCAGTCCAGTGATATCATGTTACTGTCCTTCCTTTCTCTCTTTTGTCACTCCTCCATTCATACTTGACCTTGTAATCCTGTTGAGTGTCCCTTCAGTAAATGTGATTATCGTTTCTGCATGGTGTCCTTGATACTTCCTCTCTCTGCTTTTGACTAATTGGTATGCCAAGACTATCTTTATTCCTGGTATCTACACCAATCCAGTGAGAATTCTATTTATAGAATTTCATTTTTCTAAAGAAATACAATGTGTTGTTCAAGGGAAGAGTACAAATACAAAATATGAATAAGGTGCAACTCCAACATATACACAATGCCAAAAATATTGTAATATCAAATGTGAGGTACAGGTGAATCTGTATGCTAAACAATATTTTTCATAATGTCCTATTATTTCACATTATGTCCCATGCTGTCTAATTAGTCAGGAAGGTGAAATGGATGGGGCATTGGTGGTGATTATAACCTTAGATATGTGAAAGATAAGCAACAAAATTGATTTTATTGCATTAGTGTTTTTATGTAGTGTCCTATACTCAATTTGGACACCTTTGTGGCCAAAAATGCCCCATTGACTTACATTAAAACCACATTTTTTAACCTCACCACAGCATACAGTATAAAACTATGCATTCAGCATTTCACTGAGAAGAAAAGTAGTGATATTTGACATTTTAACTGTATTCCACCATTTTTCCACCATTTTTACCATTGTAGGCAGATGCATGAAATTTTTGTATTTTTGCCTTTCATATCAATGGGTCATCAATGAGTGAGAGAGAGAGACAGAGAGAGAGAAAGAGAGAGAGAGAGAGAGAGAGAGAGAGAGAGTGTGCGAAAGAAGTGAATGTGTGAATATGTAAGCATTCACTGGTTGAAAAAAGGGGATATGTTTCATGTGTCTTTGAAGAGGTGCTTGAGTAAAAAAAAGGGCTTTGCTGTACTCAAAAACAAAAACAACTGTTTTATGCACCTGGCTGCTTTCACAGCCTAAGGAAAGTAGCAGCTTGAATAAGGGATCATATCATTGGTTAGCAGAAAAGGAGTAAAACTTAGAGGAAAAAGGAGCAAAGTTGAAGATATATTTCAGTACAGAAGAAGCTTTAGAAATGGTCATGCAGCTTTTTTTAAGAAGACACAGGCTGTGTGATGTGGAATGCTCACTCAAGTCCTCCACTTATGTGAGTCCCTCTGAACCTTGTTCTGAAAGTGAAGACGACACTAAGGATCCTAACAGGGAATGGACAGTGAAGAACAGGCAAGTCTGGTCTCAGTCTCGTCTCATGCAAAGTCGCTGTACTACATTCAGGCACCCACCGGCATGATGCTAAGGGCCCACAAGAAATGTAATATCAAGTATCCACCATGTGGCATCCTCATGACCTTTTCTTGACTCCTGAGAGGTCATATGCAGCAACATCTGCTGGTCTTAACTAAACAAACTAAACAAACACAGATATACACACACAAAACTTCTTGGGGCCCCCTTGTAGTCTAATGGATTAATTGATAGGATTGGATTCATTGATATGAAAGGCAAACACAAGAATTTTGTGCATCGGCATACAGTGGTAAAAATGGTTAAATATGGTAGAATGCAGTAAAAATATCAAATATCACTACTTTTCTTTTAAATTAAATGCTGACATTATAGAATGCATAATTTTAGACTGTAATGGCAGTGAAATAAAAAAATGTGGTTTTAATGGAAGTCAATGGGCCATTACGTAAAAATACAAATGGAATCAAATGAGCTTTGATGCTGATCTGACATATCCAAGATTATAATCACCACCAAAGCCCCATCCTCTAACTATTTATTATATGGAAAATAATACTTTTTGTGTTTTTATAATAATGAAAGTAGTTAAACTGCCATTTGAAGGGTTAAAATCTTGAAAATGATTTAACTTTAGGTAGGTGTTTAAGAGATTTATGAAAAAAGCAGAAAATAAAAATAATGTATGATGATTTAATAGCAGTTTCTTTGTGAGTGTACATTTTTGTCACAAAGGTGTCCAGAAAGTGCAATATGCATCAAGAGAGTATCAAACATATGTAAGAGTAAAAGCCATTGGGTTTTAAAAATTTAACTAAAAAGTAGAGCTCTTGCAAAATATTACATCACAAGCTGTAACACAGCCAAACTGATCACCCTCCACCCAAAAAAAGTTTTAAAATGCCTGAGGATGTCATAAGGGTTAAACTTCTAGACTTTACTGTGTTTAATTTTTGTGTGAATTGAATCAGTTTAATGCCTAAAATGATGAAGCTGTTTGTCTTTGTGTCAGCTGAACATCCGTTTGGACCAGACAGTAGCTGAGTTGAAGAAGCAGCTCACAACAGTGGTCCAATTGTCCACCAACAGCATGAGGCTGTATTACATCGACAAGTGCAGCGCATTTGGCCCGGAGGAAATGAAGTACAACACCCGGGCTCTCCACTCCTACAGCATACAGGATGGTGATGAAATACTGGTGGTGCCCAAGACCAAGTGAACAGCTGGTGTCCACCTGCCTTATCAGAGTGACTCATTGATTGATTGATTAATTGGATTATTTGTTGATTGCTTAACTGACATCACAAAATAACTGGGAAATGCACATGGAACAGCATCAGCGGCCCACTAGGACAGGAAAGAGTAAAACAAGAAAGTGACGGACCACCATCATGAAGACTGCACAGTGGACTACAGTGGGCTGCTGGGAGGCTCTGGCAGGAAGTGGAGCCAGTCTGGAGAGAATTTTGTCTTTATTTATTTCAGCTTTATTTGAGGGCATCCACTGGAGTTAGTGGGTAAATCTGTCACATTGTAGAACAGGCCAAGAGAGCAACTCACAGCCAGCCGGCTAGCAGCTTCAGCAAAGCAGAGGGCACTGCTGTACCTGCAAGCAGCTCTATTTATTAGTACACGGCATGTACCATAACACCTGCATAGGCAAGTACCCAACACAGCTGGCTTGCCCACTTGTCGCTAAAGCTACCCTGGTTAGCAGTGAGGCAGTGCTGCAGAGTGGACAGGGACTGCTGCACTCATTTGCACTTTTAAAGCGGGCACAATATCAGGAAGAGCAGCAGCTGTTAAAGGGAACTCATGCCTAATACACTTTTAAATGCAGGGGAGGGTGATGAAGCTACCATTGCTCTGGGTCCATTTTGTTGTTCTGTGGTGTTTTTTCTCTGTATTTCTGTTGATTGTGGCCAAATTTAGAAAAGTCTATCATTTATCAGATTTCAGATTCTCAAATAAAGATTAATCGTTTCTCCTCCCTAATTGAAAAATGGAGAATCTATGTGTAAGCAAATTTTCAAATTAATTACAAAAATTAACTACTGGACACAAGATCTTTTAACTTCGCTGAAAACTTTCTTCTCAGTGGATATCAAGCTTCCACATCACACCTTGATACATTGCATACTGTATCAGGATTGTCTTCAAAATTACTTGACATCTTGTTCAGATGTGTAAATCTGAGATTTTACATATTTTTGGCTGAATGTGGACTAAGAAATAGAGATAAAAAGTAGAGTCAGGTAATGATTAAATTGGTCATATAGAAAGGAAGTTTACACCCCTTATGACAAAATAGCTTCAGCAGTACAGTGATCCCAAATTGAAGACAACCAACAGCGGAAACACTTACTAAGGGTTGATGTTCTCTTAATCCTAATTTCTGTTTTTCTGTTTGTGTTGACTTGAAGAAGGCTTGTGACCATGTCCCATAGAGGGCGTAAGGGGTACCGGGGCTATTGTTACCAGCCATCGTGAATCAGTGGGTGTTAGGCTTCTTCAGGGTTGATTCTATCCACCAATTCCATTTGTGGACAGGATCTTAAGGCTGAGCTCAGGGAGGACAGTGTCCAGTGTGGGAACTTCAGAAATGCATCTCTGCTCTTTGCTGATGATGTGGTTCTGTTGACTTCATCACACTGTCACCTTCAACGCACACTGGGTGGTCTGCAGCTGAATTCGAAGCCGCCTCGGAGTCAGCATCATTAGTTAGGGTAAAATGAAGTTTGAGATCAACAGTTGTGTTGGTTTGGCATCAGCAGTATTGTTGGGCAGTGTTCCAGGGAAGGCAAAACTTTACCTATTGATCTCCTCCAATCTTCTAGTCAATGTATAATCATGAGTTTTGAGCAGTGGTGGACACATGACAACCCATTACTTGAGTCATCATATAGATACTCTTGAAAAGTTGAACAGAAAGTTGCACAGTGAGATTTTTTACTTGAGTCAGAGTACTGGTGTAGTTGCTCCAGTCAGCTGACATCAAAGATTCTTAACAGAAACAAGTAAT
>JAOXYL010000059.1:19910080-19923934 GCA_028564955.1 Terapon puta
CAGCAGCTCGCCCACCAGGCTAGCCCAAGCTTGTTTCGCTGCCCTGGGCCTTTGGCTGTACCACAGCTGGGAATAAATAAATAATCTTATGGCTCCAGCAACTGACAAAATTGGTGACGAACATTAAATCCAGATCCAGGCTCCATCCTATCAAAAATACATGATTTTACTGTTGCTGGCTGTATTATGGTGCCTAAACCGAAATAACCCTCCAAACACCACTGCTTCTAAATTATAGAAACAAACCTTGCACTTTTACAGAGCCTGTCTTTAAATGGTGGACGTAAAGTTAGGCCAGCATCTTGGTGCTGGTTGCCTGGCCGGCAGAGCAGTACTCAACTGAATGCCCACAGCCGCCTGGCCTGCCTCTGTGTGTTTTGGCTAACACTGTGTGTTGGCCTGTGTCCAGCATGCTGCCTGTCTGCCTTCTCCAGATCCATATGCTGAATTATTGATAGCCCAGTGGTCACAGAGAGAGAGAGGCAGAGGGAGAAAGCGATAGATAGACCCAGAAGGAAGGGAAATCGAGGGAGACTTACACTAAAGGAGAAGGAGGTGCATTCGGAGAGATGGTAGGGTGCAGAGGAGGAAGAGCGAGAGCAAGGGAGGGTAGGGAGCGGGGAGAGAGAGAGACAGATTAAAGAAATAGGAGCCTCACTCACTGAACTCAACACGGATCAACAACACCAGATACTTTTATTTATTCAGACGCTGCCTTGCATGTGAACAAGAGCCTCTCTCTGCATCGGCCACCACAAGAACATACTGTGCTGCTTCCTTGGCTTTACCTCCAACACTCAGCTGGACTCACACCACACCGGAGACAGGAGGGATGGTGCAATAGGGGGGATTTGCATTTTGAGATGTCATAATAGTCAGAAGGGATTCTGTTCCTTATTTCTGTTTATCTCCTCAATTTTACTGTAGAATTAACATTTGGATAGAGGAGAGGGTCCCAGTGTGAGTTTCCTTTTAAAGCCCACTAGAAGAGTTTGTGTCTTCATTGAGTATTATATGACGCTGAAATAGTGTGTCATCAAGCCTGCTAGCTAATGGTAATTATTTCACTACATATCTGCCTCTGCTGGTTTGTGAATCAAGCCCCTCAGCGCTGTGTGATGTAGGCATCTGGTGTGTGTGTGTGTGTGTGTGTGTGTGTATTTACATATATACTGGTCCATGTTGCCTTCTTGCAGTAGTTTCAATATAAAGTAAGTCATAGACATAATTCCACTTTTGTGTTAGTAGTAGAATTGGTAGTTTTACCATCCTTGTATTTTTCCCCTGATCTTGGGATGATTAAAAATCAGTGGGTCTCTCATGCCACACAACTTTGAAGACAGCGCAACGCATGTGGGAGCGTGCCTTGCTGTCTGCCACAGCCTCTTTTATGATAACCACTAGGAGTGCCTAGTGGGAAACAAATAGTGACTTTAGAGTTTTTTTATCTTTCCATTATCTTTGTAGTCTGCTGCAGTGCAGACATTTCAGATCAATTTGCACTTACGACTGCATTATGTACCATGCAGATATAACATCAACATTGTTGGCAGTTACAGGAGACATGATGTTCACTCTGGTAGATTATCTATATGATGGAAGTTGTGGTAAGTTGATTTTTATCACATAGTGCACTGAATTGAAGCTACTGTCTGCCTGGAAGTTAGGCAGAAACACATAGAAAAATCTAAAACACCACAGAATGGTTTGAAAATGGGTGGCCGTAAAAGAAAAAGGAAATTTGATTTGTTCCAAATGGATTAAACATGAAAAAAAATACAGATTCTATTATTAAATCAGAAATTTTCAAAGTGGGCAATGGAGTTCCCCAGGGTGTCTCCAAACAGTTTCAGTGAATAGAAGTGAAGAATGATTACATTAGTTATTATGCTTAACTCTGTGATTGAGTTAAAGAGAGTTCAGAGATACAATAGTTTGGGGGATTTGTCAGGACATTTTTTATGTATTTGGTATAGTGTGAAGTTATGTCAAACTACAATATTAGGCTAAATTGGCTCCATTGTAGAGTGTATATTGGATCAAATAACAGTCATGATTCCATAAGCATTCAGGAACTGAGCAAAACTATCTAAGTAAAGAGAGTTGAGAGGCACTTTTTTCCAGGCTTTGTCTGAAGGGAGATCCACAGTCTCAGACTTAAAGTAACAGAACTATGGGTATCTGTGTGGGTGTTAGGTATTTTTTAACACGTTCCATGTTAAGCCTAATATATATCATTTTTATGGTGTCATCACGGTGCACCTTTTATTGTCAGTGATTCACATTATTGAGCAATTTTGCATCTTTGAGGTCAGACTGATGCTTCTTGAAGGAAATATAAATGATGCCTCAATTTCTGCCTACATTAATGCTGTGGTGTAAGTATTGATTTGACGGTTGCAGATGAACTAATGCTTGTGTCTCTTTGCTGTGGCTGCAGTCGATGCAGTCTTCCAGAGGCTCTCCCTCCCTGTGGCTGAGAAACCAGCAGCAGCAACGGCAGCATGTCCCGCGTCTCCTCCACCGCCAAGCGCTACACTGGCCCCTCCTACACCAGCCACTACAGCTCCTACAGCTCCTCCCTGACCCCGGGCCTTAGCTCCTACAGTGATCGAGACAGGCTGTCCTCCTACAAGTCTCCCACCTCGTCCACCACCTCTTCCTCAGGTTACTCCTCCTCCAGCTATTTGAGCAGCTCTGCGGCCCGCAGCCGTAACTACAGCACCTCCTCAGACCCTGACCGTGACCGGGGTCGTACCATCCCACGCACTGACATCCTTGGAAGCAGCAGCAGCCGCCGGAGCGAGAGCCTCAGCAGGACCCCTGTCAAGAGCTATGGGGGGTCAGGGCTGAGTGGGGGATCAGCCTACACCAGCTATGGCTCCTACTCTTCGCCCTCAGCTCAGTCAAGCTACCTCTCCTCTTCACCGGTGGCCTCCAGCATCTCGCTCACCAGACGAAAATCTGTATCCCAGAGTGACTTGAGCAGGGACCTGGCCTCCCTGGGCCTCAATGACGCCTCCTCCTCTTCCTCCACTGCATCTTCTTCCACCAGTGCCCTGCGGAGCTACCGCAGTCGGACCAGCGATGTGGCCAACTCATATGGTACTAGCTCGCGCACGGGGTACTCAGGCCTGTCGCGCAGCTCTACTCAGGAGGCCCTCTCGCGGAGCTCCACCCAGGAGGCCTTCAGCAGCAGCAGCAGCAGCAGCAGCAGAGCACACAGCTCTTCAACATGGGAGCCGAGCAGTAATGGGCTGTCTGACTCACCCACCAGGGACTCCATGGTAAGTGAATGTCCTCTATCGCCATACATGCCTGAAGCTTCCTGGTTTCATTGAGGATGAACTACTCCATAGGGGATCAATATCCAGGGGCTGAGTCAGGCTGAATGGAGTCGTAGCTGCAGTCGTCACCACAGAGGCACACATTTCAGTGGTTTGACACACACAGTAAAGCCTCCATTGCTTTGTGGCCTCTGACATTACTGTTGTTAACCAAACGGGGGCACTATTGCTCAAATTAATTTCACTGCACTTGAAATCTCACTGGATTATAATACCTTAGACATGTTACTCACGTGCCATGTTTACTGGTAGGCTGTTTGGGGTATTTACACAGTTACAATAACTCTTATTTATTTATAACATCACAAAACAGTGATAGAAATGCAAACCGGAGGTCCTTATTCTTGTGGACGTCAGTAGTACTATGGTTACATGACAAATGACCTCTTAGCATGGATACCTGACCCCAACAGTTAGCAAGCTTACACCTCTTAGAAGGTGGCTATGATGACCTGGGTCTTTGAAGGCCACTAGCCTCATCTCTGAGCTCAGTAGTAATGATCCAAGCTTCGTCTATGCAGGTCAGAAAGCAAACTGACCCACTTCCCCCGCAGATTAGTCCCGATAACCGCTTACATGAGAGCAGGTGGGTGAGGAGAGTGGAGCCGGGTAGAGTGGATAATAGGAAGGAGGAAGAGTGGAAAAGAGATTTAGGGAGATTTTGTGGTGAATCTTTCATTTAAAGGCTGGTCAGTGCATTTCAAGTAGTTATTCATTCATTCATTCATTCATCTTCTATACCTGCTTTGTCCTGCCAGGCAGTCAAGTAGTTATAATCAGGAAAAAATCTATTAGAAAGTAGTATTCAGACAGAAGAACAGACATAAATTCATTATTACATTCATTATTTCAGTTTTAACATATACATACAAGTACATTTTTAATATGAACATGTCTTCCACCACCTTCCTCCACATTCCTCCAGGAATGATTTTTTTTCTGGACTGGTCATTACAGTATAACAAAACCTGCCAGCCTATGTCATGTATATGTGGGACAACACCGCAATATAGAATACAGGTGTAGTGCACGATGGCATTACATTAATAGCAAGGTGATGCTATTCGATACAGCAGTAATTAGTGGACAGACAGAAAATAAATCAGCAAATATCCTAAGAATCATTTTCATTTTATAATTGCCCTTGTGAGAATGTGCTGCTTTTTTCAGAATGTACTTTAGAGTCATTTTCTTACATAGTGTCAACAAAAGTCAAACAATATAAACTTAGCATGTACTCTTGGTTATTTAATTAGTTTAAATTATACTTACATTATATTCCTGGGTGCAGCTCATGTGTTTCAAATATTTGTCTCAATATTTGTTGTGTATTTGCTGTATACATGACAAATGATACACAATACACATGTTTAGGGCTTAATTTAAATCACCTGTGTGGATTTAAAACAAACTGACATCTGAAAACATGAGACTTGAGTGATGCTGGTTTAGCTATATTAACTCACTAGACTTGGTGGTGGGGCTGTCTGCTGTCACCATGAGGTATACTTTTTCTAATCAGATGCTCCCGTTTAGCTCATACGAGTCTCTGTTGTTAAATATGTAGATGTGATTGAATACAACCTACACATTAGAAAAACCTGTGCTTTCCTGAGTCCAAGGTGAACATCACCTTATGATTGTGCTGAGGGGAGGGGGATTATACTAAAACTAGAATTTAAACACTGGACAAAAGAATTCTTTGTTTCTTATTTTAGAACTCTAAAGCTTTAGTTTACAATGGCCACCTCATAAAGTATAACTGACCTTTTCTGCAGTGGAATCAACAAGCTTGAACTTGACTTTTATTCACCTTTAATCTACAAAGTAATCAACACCTATCCATCATGCACAGACTGAGAAGTACAGAGATGTAACTGGATGTCACCAGCTGGACTATTTGTACTGTTAATTAACCCCAGGCCTCTGTTACTCCAGGCACATTTAATCGCCCTCTTTCCCCAGGGCTGCATGTCTGCACTGAAAGAGACTGCAGTCTGCAGAAAGCAGCCTCAGTTTAATGGGTTCTGTTTACCAAATTGTAATGTGTAGTCTTGAAACATTTGGACAGTTGAAACAAAACTTTTGCTAAACAGCAACCTGTGTGGCCCCAAGTAACAATTATGGGATAATAGTAAGTTTAGTATAACTGAAGTACAAGTAGAGAAGACGACGGAGAAGAAGTGAGTCAAATGACTCAGTGAGGTCCTCTCATTTACTTTAGCCACAACTGGTCACTAGTAAGACTGTCGGCAAAGGTTAGTTAATTGAGATAAAAGTTGTCATTATGCTACCTGAATCATACCTGGAGCAGTTACCAAGCAACCAATACATTTTGTACATTTTGCCAGCCATTTTTACACAATGAACAAGCAAGTTATATCATGTCACATATTAAGTTTTAGAGGTGCTGGTAAATAGATTATTTGTTTCCAATTTTTACACAAAGCTAAGCTAACCATCTATTGGTCTAGTTTCATTTACAGCATGATAGTGGTATCAATCTGAACATCTATTTCTTGGAAAGAACACAAATACAAAATATTTTCCATGATATTCCATTCGTAAATACAACTCAACACTGATCATTATTTAAAATATTTTTTATAATGCAGTAGTGAGGCTGCCACCCACAGTGCTATCTTGGCTAGATTACCATTGTACTATTGTCTATATTTGTTTTGTTTTCACTGGTGTTTTCACAACTTTAAACCCAAGTTTAAATAGCATTTTCTTATATTTATCATACAATATGTAAGGTGGTCCTGGTACATAAACTCTATTTATAAAGCTCCGATTTAGCAGCTCTTTACATATGAGCAAACCTGCCTCATGTTTTAAGGGTGTGTGTGTTTTTTTGTGTGTGTGCTGGTTGACACATTTTAGGAGGAATAAAACGTCAGGAATGATCTCATGACTGATATGTGTCAGGGTGACAGCCGCTGTGACCACTCTGTGACCCCCCATCATGTCATATTAGGTCAGCCATCCTCAGTGGTGATTTGTTTTCTTAGCATTCAGAGTGATGAAAGCTCACCAAAATGTATTTATGACTAGATTCTTTTTTATCAATTAGAAACATGTTTTTCAGATGCGTTGAAGATTGATGTAGAGTGATCACAAATATACTCATCACAGCAGATCTGGAGATATACTAGATCTAGATATAATAATAATAATAATAATAATAATAATAATAATAATAATAATAATATGTCATATTATATCATATTTGTAAAAGGATTTCTATTCACCGCTCTTGTTTCTACTTTTTCCAAATATCAAGTAAATGTAATGAAAACAACCTATGATAACACCAGTTCTTCTCTTGTTGTTGTAATATGAATGTTTGAATTAACTTATGCCACCATTAAAAGGCCTCTTGAAATAGCTTTGGCAAAACATGGTAAACCTAGTCCTGACAGTTTCTCAGAAGCTTACAAAACAAAAATAGCAGCTGCCAGTGCCTCATGGTACTGTTCATCTTGTGCCATGTTTATGAGTAAGGCAAGCTGGCTAACATGACTATTTCCCTTGTTTTCTTCCTGTTTCTTATGTATGATACGGACACATGAGAAAAACATTTCATGCACAGTAAAGCCATAATATGTACTGTGCTTGATCACTTTCTTTCATTTGGATTAATCTCCTTTCATCTTTCTGAAATGAAGGACAGTTTGTTTCCTAAATGCTAAAGTTGTTGTCTTGCATTTGCAGGTTTTGACTGCCACAGCTCATAGCTGTTCTCTGACAAAACACTTAAAAAAGACAAATAACAATGCACAGGCCTTTCACATACTTGCTTAGCTTGTGTGTTGGCCAGCTCAGCTTTTTGGTATTGTCACAAACTGGGCCACATACAGTTCAAATGTATCTTTTACCAACAAAGAAAACCACAGTTTGTTACCACTTGGATGTAATTTTCCTTGCTCTGGCCATTGTTTCAGTTGTGATAAAATTGTACTCAACTAAATTATTAGAGATCTTAGACTTGCTAAAACCTGGTCCAGTAATGCAAGAAACAGAAACAGTCAGATGACCATACAGGCTACAAACAAATTCTTTCTCTTAGTCAGACTTTATTACTGTTGATACATTATCTTAGTTGTTGGCCCTCACAGTTTTTCATACGGTTCACTTTTAGTTTAAATCCAAATGAGGTTGTCTAGATAATCTGTCTAAACTACTGTCTTATTTACAGTCTGTCTCACAGCTAAATATCACCAGTAGCTTCAGTCCGACCCTGTTTATTACCATCCAGATCCAGACCATCCAAGTTTTGTTCAGGTGCTCTATATGACTCATAAATTCGACATAAAATGTTACCTCACCTTGAGTTTAGAGCCAGCTTTTTATAGAGACAAAGACAACCTTTCATTCACACTTTGGCTCCCCTAAACAGACAGCCGCAACAAGGCCACAGTGGCATACCTGAGTGAAAGCTGTCTTGATTTTGTCCCAAGTTGTTCTGCACAGGCTTTGCGTCTAGGCTTTCTGTTGAGTCAACATATTTTCAGACTATCCGACTCTCTCTTCCCCACCTTGGTCAGACAGCTTATGCCTAAAAAACACACACACCCACACACACACACACCCACCCACACACACACACACACACACACACAATCAGGCACGATTTGGAGATTTACTTTTTTCTTTGACAAATAAGGGCCAGTCTGTTAGTAATTCAGTCATCTGTCTGCTTGATAGGGTTTGTGGGTCAGTGTGAAGCAAATCTACCAGGACAGCTAATTTAATATTATAATAAAGCTGCTTTCAGTTCATATTACACTTTCATTCCTCAATCAATGCACCTATATCAGTTGTCAGCACAAGGCATCTTTGTAATCTCTTGCACTGTGCTTTAAAGTCAGTTCCATCTATCCATGTTGTGGCTGCTTATCCACTTCAGGGTTGTGGTGGCAGCGGCCCAGATTTCAGATTCAACTATTTTTATGGTCCTCGTCATCAGTGTGAAGTCAGTTGCTCATTTGTCATCACCTGACCCTTGGAGTATGGACAATTGGTCATAGAAATATATATCTGGATATGCAATACAAAGAAATATAATGATCTTGTTAAAAGCTCCAGACGTTGAGTGATAAGATAATTTACCCAAGATAGATAATAAGATAATTTACCCAAGAAAAAAGGAGGTTGTATTTGTACCAGATAGATTAAGGCATGGGGGTCAACCAATTCCATAACAATATCATATTTTTCCCCAAATTATGGAAACTGTTGTTTCAATTTTCAGAGCATGATTATTTCCAAAATCAAAGCAAGATAACAGTGATAACAGTAGTTTTAAAATCCACTAACTCTTTTGACACTGCTATCAGTATTACATTCTGTACTCAGTGCTAAGGCTCAGAACCACAAATATAGTTGTTATATCCCTGGAACACTGCCACCCTCCTCCATCCATTCATATATATGTCCAAAGTGGAGCCGACAGTGTCTTTGAAACCTGCTGGTTTAGACCCACACATCCTAATAACAGGCTGATACAGCGCCTGTTCTAATTTGCTTTGAAAAGTCAGTTAGACACGCTAATAACTGGTTTATCCTGCTAAGATTAATAATATTGCTGCCAACTTCAGACCTAGTTTGTTATCCAGTTCCACAGTAGGTGTATGGAAGACTCCATTCTGTTCCAGAACATTGACAGAGAAGACTTCATTCTGTCCCGGACCTCCCCCACATACTACGAATTAGGCAGTGTCAGCATTTAGCATCAGTGCAGCCAGTTAAAGACCTTGAAGTAATGTAGAATAAAGGCCTGGGTCTGCCATCAACAATGATTTGTTTTAACTCCTCTTCTCAGGAATATTTTGTAGCTGGGTTAAATTTAAATAATAGACCAAAGACTATCAGTCTAATGTGCTTAATTTAACTAAAGGAATAGAACAGCTACCCCTTGGTTATTGTACCCTGGTTTCTCCCATATAACACTGCTCAGGGAGTGCTTTTGTCCCATTTTTTTTATCCCAGACTGCTTTGCTCTTTGCGTCCGATATCAGAATTCAAACATTGACTTTTTGCCCTCTCCTCTCACGTTGTAGTTTTCCACCTCAAGGATTTAGACATTGAGACACACATGTTGAGCCCGGTGATGGAATGTGCTCCTTGGCTGTTTGTTGTGTACACACGCCTGAGCCTGGGTCATGAGATTACCGGTAGGGACATGCTGTCTTTTACGCTACACATTCGTTCTGCTAAAATCACCACACTGAAAACCCTCTGTACGTTTCTGGTCTTTCTGTAAAGACAAGCACACACCAATAACAGATCCATTGAGGAAAGGAACAAAAGGGCCCACTTGTGAAAAGATGACAGGTAGCAGGGCTGTTTTGTTTTTAGGTGACCCTGAACTATAATGTCCAAAAGTGGGAGGTGAAGAACAGCACATTCTGTTGTACCTCTTACTAATTAGCTGCATCAGTTTGGAAACTCTTAAAATATGACTAAAAGAGTCATACACCATCTGCCATCAGGTGCTCGTAGTCAACAGCCTTGTGTAACTACCAGCAACACTAAATGCTACACCTAATATTTTCTCAAACATTTTATTTTAGACTGTCCGAAATGTTGAAATACAATCCTCAGTTACTGAAAAAGGATGTAAAAACACATTGCCAGATGACTCTGTCTCAGTTGAATTCAGTCATACTTTAGTGTGTATCTTATTTCTAATTTCTGAGTAAAATTGATGTGACTCTGAGATGGCGATCAGGAGTAAGTGGAAACCAAATCATAGGGTCACTGAGAATGAAAATTGGACTCACATGCAATCACAAAAAAAGTGTGACTGCTGCTGAGTAAATAAGTTGCTGCATTTTAAAAACTCATTAACTGAAGAGAAAACAACATATGTACAGCATATTTCTGCTGTCCTCGAGTGGCACTTTCCTGGGTCCACAGTTGTGCAGCATGAAATCCATGCGTGAGAAACTTTGCTTTTCACTGTTGTCAGGGTAACAACAAGTATTAAGTAAGTAGTACAAGTATTCTCTTCTTTTAAAGGAGCGAGAAAATTGAACAGGAAATCATCTAAACATGAATTTATCTTAAATGATCCACAGACTGCTAAAACCTCCTTAGATAAAGGCTGTTTATCATTGACCAGTGTCACATTGGGTTGAAAAACTGCTTGTCATTCTGCTTCATCCTCTCATTGTGGCAGAGTGACACTGACTACCACTACACCCCTGTCCTTTGTGCGGAAGCTGAACCAATTCAAAGACCCCCTAGTTTTAGATTTAGATGGTGATGATGCACAGCCCTGCAGTTACATCTCCACAGCAGCCGTGTAACTCTTAACAAAACCTGTAGCACCCATTATTGCACCTTGTCCAGGGGCGACAGGTTGGCTGTAGTGTCGTGATCGTGGTGGAAATGAGTGGTCTCCTTGGGGCTCGGCATTAGTCCTTCAGCTTGTTACAGCAGCGCGCAGAAGGATGGACTGTGACGTCGGCAGCGCGGCCGGAGGCGGTCGATGACGTTTGTTGTAGGCCGACTTTCGCCGGAGCCAAGAGGGGCGGATCTTCCGTGCGGTTAAACGGAATGGGAGCACGATATACATTTATTGCCGTTTACAGAGCCGCTCCATTGACCGGACGCTTATCGCTCACCGCTGCGTGGACTGACAAGGGAGTCGAGTCCGCCTCTCTCTTTCTCTCTCTCTCTCTCCGGGGTTATTGTTTTGTAAGCAGAGAGTCATTTAAAGGGAAAGCTCGGTGTGATTTGTGAGCTCGGTGCAGTTATATGAATGAATGAATGACAACAGACGGGCAGCCTATCAGAGCCTGAGCGAGACCTCCACACCAGCCGCACGGCAAAAAGAGCAGCAGGAGAATCTCTGACAGCCTCTCGTCTGAAAAAGCCTCCCGTCGGTCGTCTGAGCAGCCCGCACCGGTCCGTCGGCGTCCGTCCTCCGCCAGCATGCCGAGCATGCGACAGTCGTACACGGTGACGGTGCCCGAGGAGCCGCCGGCCGCCGCCTTCCCGTTCCTGAAGCAGGAGATGCGGAGGAAAGGCAGCATGTCGGGCTCGGTGCTGGTGTCAACTTTCGTGGGGCTCCTCATAAACCAAGCCAAGGTAAGAGACGGAGCCCGTTACCGCTCTCTGCTGCGAGGGGGGGAGCCGCGCCGAACCCCATTCAGAAATCACTCAATTTAGCGCTTCTGCTCGTGTTATAACTTTGTACATGACGGCGCTGTACAGCTGATGAGGCGTTTTGTGAACTGCCTGGCGCTCAATATTTAATTCGACATTACTAATCATTATTCAGATATACAGAAATGGTTACGTGTGTGGTATCCACTATCTGATGTGCCCAAAATAGTCTCAGTGGGTGGCAACAATCAGTGTAGATATAGATAAACAAAGAAAAATATTATATATATACATATATATATATAAAGAAATATATTTCAGGGCTTCTTTTTGCTGAATTTACCAAAACCTCACTCCTGTATAATATTTGAAAGGCTGCATTTCTCTTCTACTTGGTTGATGTGTGCGTGGATGTGAGTGACAGATTTATTCAGAGAGTTGTGGCTCCCCTGCAGGCAGAGATGTGGGTTTTGCACTTTATGAAGGGGGCACAGATGTTCACTCCAGCCACAGCGTTATGTATCTTGTCAAAGATGATGTCAGTTTAACGTTGAAGTGAGTCATTTGAAGAGGTAAGCCGCTCTTTTAAGCCGCTGTACTCCGCTGTGCCAGGATCAGTAGGCCTGGACTGGCAGGTCACCGGTTATATAACCACCGTTTAATCCCCCTCATACACTACAGCTGCTCTTACTATACTGCTCTTATGTGTCCAACTGTGGGCCCATAATGGGAATGAATTAAGAAATAACCCATTCTGACAGGGCTTTCTTTCTTTCTTTATGCATCAGAGTATCTGGGTTATGTGTGTTGCCTCTGGCCCTCTCCATATGGACTCATACACAGATACATATAGGACTACACAGGAGTACACAGTGTACAGAAAATCACTGTCAGTTTAAGCCAGTTCAGCATTTACATTCAAAGATGCCATCAATTTGTCGTGCAGAATTAAATTGTTCACAATTTCAAATATAACCACTGGTTGGAGATATATAATTATTTTTCTTATTTAGTTATTGTCACGGTAGAAAAGCTTCCTTTTAATATTTAATATGAACTCAAGACATTAATACTCCAAAAGCAAAAGAGCAAAGTGAGCTAGATTTTAATGTAGGTTTTCATGCTGAGTTGAGTTCTCCCACACTGGAATGATTTCTGTAATTAAATGTTAAAAATAAGTAAAGCAAATATAATCACCTCATAAATGATTTACCACTGTCTAATAAACAACTTATTGCAGCAAGCCAATGTATTTTGCACTAGACTGTGTATGGTGGTGTGGTTGGAAATGGTTGGTTAGCATTTAGCTCGACTGACATCAAGAGACAGATTAATTCTGAAATGTTTTGTTTGCCTTGAAGCTGTCATTACCTTGTGTAGATAAATAGAGGTTAAAATTACACGTCCATTGAGAGACTTAAAAGCCTACTTGTCAGCTGTACGTGTCCTAATATGAGAGGAAGAGAAATGGCTTTTAGTTTGTGACCACCAGAGCCTTGCTGCTGTAGTTGCTGTGTGTGTGTTTGTGCGTGTGTGTGTGTCTGTGTGTTTGTATGTGTGTGTGTGTATATGTTCCCGAGCAACAGCGTGGAGTGGAGCTGCTGTGTGCCAGCTTCTGTTATGTAATGAGAAATCACATTAGAATACACTTTGGAGCTGGCCAGGCCTTGCAGCTTGGCACGCTTTGTGTTTTGTTGTCACCGTCCACCTGCTCCTCCTGTCCTGTCCTTCTCCTTCTGCTGTCGCTCATCATCTGTCCTCTACTCCTTGCTCCCTGCAGACGCTGCATGCACGGCAAGGAAAAGTGCTCTGTCTGTCTTCAGTGTGCGCATATGTGAATTTGTGCATGAAAGTAATGTATGTGCATGTGTGCACTAGTGTTAGCATGAACTGACATTAGAGTATATGTGTGTGGTTATCTGTGTACCATGCACATGTTTCTGCACAGCAGGCTCACAGCACAGCAGCACTGACAGCTGTGAGTTTAAAGGTTGGTTTCTGCCTCAGCTTTCTAACCTCAACAAATCCTCAAGAGTATTGAATCTAATGTTTAAATGATGAATCAATTGGCAGCCACCAGTTCATGATTAACCATCTAAGTGATTTATTAAGAAAAATGTCTACACTGTTGGTTGAACGGTGTATGTGGTTGTTATTCTCATTACAATGTTTGTTTGAAATAGTTTTTATTCCACCACGATATGGAGAATGTACAACTTAAATAAAAAATATATTAAATCAACATTCATTACACAGGCTTGTGTTACATTAATTGATACAGTGAGTGATTGTCATATATAAAACATAAATGTACAGTCAGTTAGGAATTATTCATTTGGACTACAGAAATGTGCTAAAGGAAAGCATAATAGGATAAAATAATTACAAT
>JAOXYL010000059.1:19924034-19959220 GCA_028564955.1 Terapon puta
ATGACTATTTTACAGATGAAATAAAAGCTATCATTAATCTACTGGTCAAAAACGTCCATATTTTGCTACAAAATCCTAATTTTGAGTGATAATCCATGTTTAGGATTGATTTTAAATATGCTAATTAACTTATGTAATCATTACTGTTTGTAATTTTTCATTATAACCAAGTCATCCAAATGCCTGACCGCTCAGAAATGTATTGCCATGCTTATTGATTTCCCTATAACAAAGACAAATATTAGCAACAAGCCCCTGAGAGCATCACACTGACATTCACTTCAGTGGGTGTAACTTGGCAGTAAGTTTTCACTATGTGTAGTATTATTTATACTGTACATAGTTCTGCGGTGTAGGCACTTTGTTGCACATTAGTATTCTGGTTATTTTCCATTTACTTGTCAAGGCCCATGGTGTGATCAGCGTAGTATGTTGTGATGATACACAGGCCTCGGGGGCCAGGCCTCAGTACAATGTAAATACCAGTGTGTTAGCTAGTAGTTAACTTTTCTATCACTGAGGGTGAAATATTTCTTGGTAGAGAAATGCATACCAGTGGGGATGTGTGAGGATGAACAGAGCTGTTACATAAGAGGCCAGTGCATTGCTTTATGGTCACATGCTCTCACGCTGTTATCTATACAATGCTAGATCTCAGTGCAATACCAACTGTGTGTGAAGAGTATCTTCTCACTGTCTTTCATGTTGTGAAATTCAACCAAGGAGCCAGTGCATAGGATCATAGGCTATATTTATTTGTGTTTCTCAGAAACGCAGCCATTCTTTTCAGTAGGACGATCTCACTGTTTACTTGTTTGCATGTAAGTGTGTGATAGCATGTGAGGGTGATGAGTTGTCAACAGACACTGCTCAACAAGCTCTGATGACTGATTTCAGAAATAAATAGATCGTCTTGCTTTCCCCATCAAGAGCTATTGAGTGTTTGTGTGTGTGTATGATGCAAAACTAGTGTGTGTCACTCCTGCTCACATGGCAGAAACAGTAGCAGAGGAGGTAACTCATAGAGAGCGAGAGAGAGATTGTTTATGATGGTCTGCCAAATGGAGAGATAGGTCAGAACAGACTGTTCTGCTGTGCTCTCTCACGCTGGTATGCCAGCCAATCAGCAGTTGGCATTCGGCACTGCCAGGTGGACCCAGGCATCCTGCTGCTGGTAGTGTGAAGTTTAGTTTACAGCCCCAGAGACAGGCAGTTGGGGGGCAGAGGGGTTGACACTTGTTATTGCTTTGGTGCTGGAGGCATATTATTAGAGTGATGTCAATAAAGCAATTAGATTTTAGTCAGCTTCATAGATTTTGAATTAGCTTTCTGAGTTCCTATTAGTATTTTTGTTTTATTAGTGACTGAGTGTCCCGTGATGATCTGAAAACTGCTTCAAAGCACTAAAATAATTCTGAGAATTTACTTCAGAGTTGGACAGTATGGTAGTATATACTTTGAGACAGACTGTTCATAGCATCTGAGTTTTACCTTTAATATCTCTGGGTCAATGAGGACACTACAGATAATGTTGTAAATTCATGTCACCTTTATGGAAATATTAACATTTTTATGATGTTTGTGCTTTGCATTTATTAGTCAAGATAAAAATATTGATAAAAATAATGTCAAATTTCTTTCATTTAGTTTTTCTTGTCCATATACACTATGAGGAGTAAATATTCAGTACTTGATAGCTGATGTGGCAGAGATGACCAGTATGCTCATGTGCACTCATTTATAGTTTGGAATAAGCTCCCTTCTGGGATTTCATTAGGCTATATCACTTGTGCTCTGAGCTTGTTTTTTTCCCACACCATCTCCAGTCTCAACAAGGTTTATATTACAGAGGAACTGCTGCAGCAAGAAGTGAGTGTGGGCAGTATGTTGTTTAAAGGTAGTCTTAATTAAACTTACTGCTGCCAACTGCTGATCAGTTGGAAAAGCATGTACCTGGTGGCAGGACTTTGTATACTTTGTACTTTTGAGTGTGTGCCCAGTACAAACAAATTGGGGACCCGTTCATAAACACACTGCTTCGTGTAGCTCCACAGGATACCTTCACTGACATGTTCACATTGTATAAAAAAAGTATATAAATAGCAGCTTCTCAATCAGAAATGATATTCACCTCAGCTCTCATGTGGAGAAGTCATCATCACAATCCATCAGCGGGACACTAGATGACACTATTAAGACAGCTAATGTGAAAATATTGTTTTTATGTGAAACACGACAGCCAGGAGTCAAATGACTCTCATGAACTCCATCAATCAAGTGCACTGGAGGGTGTAAAGGAGAAGAACAGGATTAGTCACAGGGTTGTGAGTGTAAGTGCACAAACACTTTGAACACCTCATTCCCACACAGCGATGATGATCATGTCTTTATGACCAGAACATAGCCTTAAAAACTCTTCAGCTAACACAGCCAATCCTTTCAGTTGTCACCTTTTGATTGGTATCAGCTGATGTCCAGCACCGAAGCGAGGCATGCCAGGCATTTGCTACACTTGGATTCCTTAGATTATGTCTGATGTAAACACATAATGGGTGCTAGCCAGTTTAATCTCTCTTTTGGGTGCCAAAGATCATTGAGTGGTAAGATTTTTATAGATGGAGCAAAGGTGCAGAATTTTAATCTTTTAAGTTTTTTTCTCCCTCTTTCTTAATATAGTTAGTTATTTTTGCTTCTGTTTTCCCATTAAGTCACCCTGGAAAGCAAAGCCATAATCAGGGATTATTCATTTCTTCCAGCCTCCTCACCTTTTGTTGACCCATTTCCTCTGCTTAAACACCCTCCTTCATCCCTCAGGCCAACAGTCCCCACGTCTTTGAATCTTCTGAGCACAGTGGATGGACAGACTTTACTTCCACCCAGCTGGGTGCACGCCAAAGGGACGTTTCCGCTGTCTCTTATTCCCGACTTTAGGAAGCAGCTCAACCTGGCCCGTGGAATGCTTTTTAATGTGGCCTCTCTGCTCACAGTGCTTTTTAGCCTCAAAGGAGTTGGGTTTCAAAAGTAGCTTGCTGGTTGCCCGAGCTTCTCCTGACATTTATGAATAGAGCATTTATTCAAAGTTATCCCCCTGGGCTGCCTCTTTTGTGTACAGTACATATCAGTCCACTCACATGGAACGACTGGGAATATGAACAGTGGATGCATGTTCCTCTTGTGACTCGTCCTCTACAGGACACAAATCCTTTGCTATGATTATCTTAAATGAAACCTCTTTAACCTGTAGTTTATTTTATTGTCAACTGCAAGTGAAAATTAGATGAACTGACATATGGATGTGTTATGTAAGGTATTTTACTGTTACACCATTCCATTATATTGTTAAAAACCCAGAGCTATGCATGGAATTTGAATATCCACTGACTGATTAGTTATGCAGGATAAATGATCAATCAGATCTTGGATTCTCTCAAGGTCTTAAAACAAAAATTTTGAAAATGTAATTAATGAGATTTTTTTGGTCAATTGAGAAATTATTAAACAGCCTCATTCAGCATTTAGACATTAGAAATGTATAAACATTTTTTAGATAATGATTTTATTCAATGGGGAAGCAGTCGCTTAAAGAAAGATAAGGGAAATGGTGGGAACATGTGATACCACAGTCATGGGATCTAACTGCAAGAAAAACCTTAAGAGTATTGGCAGTGGTGGTATGTTAACAGTTGTGTTTAGCTAAATTAACATGGTACTTAGCTCTGAGGTGATTTGAATGTCACAGGCTGCCTCTTTTCCTGTCACAAGTTTGAAATACTTGATTTCTTGATGTTACTGGAATGATTACTGGAAGTGTAAGAGGGAGCCTTTGGGATGTGATTTTCACCGAAAATATATAAAACTAACAAACTTTGTGTTATTTAATTCTGGAAATGCTGGAAATGTGACGCTGGTCCAGCCTCACTGTTAGCACATGACTTTAATCCCTCAGACTACTGCTGCTGTAAACTGCTCGTGTGGGAGACTCTCAGCAATTTGCATAACGGAATTAGCTGTCATGATAGTCATGCTACAGGCTGGGATCATAGCCTGAGCCAGTAATTCATGGATTGTGACACACATACATTAAAGAATTCTGTTTGACACACTGCTTTAGAAATGAGGACTTAATGACTTGGATTATAACAAAATTTCCACAGTGTCTGTCAAATAAATGAAGGCAGTAGGAGAGAAATTAGTTCTTTCATACACAATAGATCACTTTTTTAATCAAATAATGGTATTTCTTGAATCAGATGTCATTTACTTTCAATATAAATCATGTTCTTGACCTTCCATCCTTGATGTTCTGAAATTCCCTCTTACACCAGTTTGTAAAAGCAGCATAAGCGGACCCCGAGGAGCTGCTAACTCACCAAAAATAATATAATTAGTTTGGCTTGTAGTGCAGAGCGTTCAAACAAGAGTAAACTGTTGAGTTTAAAACTGAATCAATTTTTTTGTTAACGTGGGCTGGTGGAATTGAAACAACCAAATATTGGCTTCGGCCTAAAAGTCACATCTGCTCCAAGTCACTCTCTCACATGCACTGACTCACACACTCCCTCCACGCTTGGCCTTGTCACTGTGATGTCACCATGTCCTCTGGCTTTCCATCCCGCAAAAAAAAAAAAAAATAAGAATAGTGTTGCTACGGAGACAGAACCGGGACGTTGTTCCATCGCCGTGACGTCTGCCAGCACTGTCGATGGATCAGCCAATTGCGAGTGGACAGGCAGACGTTATTAAAAGCCAAGCTGCTATTTTTGGTGCCGGCCGTGGCATTACTCAGCAGAGTGCAGCAAAGTCAGACGTACACATTCCAACAGTGAGGAAGGAGGCAGAGTGTCTGTTATGAAATAAAATTTGAGGTGACCAGAGAGGTTTTTGTCCTGCATCCTGTCACACCGGAGCTATTGCTGAGTTAGTGAAGCTGGACACACAACAGGAAGTGCGTGTGTTTATGTTATATGACCGTGGCTAATAAAGTGCTCCATTCACTACAGTGGAATTTACAGAAATCAGGATTTAGATAAGCCATAGTTAATTAAACTGCAGATTTTTTTCTCCCTTCCGCTTGCTGTACTGAATCTTTCTCCTGAACAAGAGACAGATGGCAGAGGTTATTTATATAATAGTAAAAAGCCATTCCTGTATCAGCACTCATAACTAGATAAGCTGCAGGCTCACGTTACTGATGAACACACGAACATGCTCCCAACCATGTGGGCTCAGTTTGACTTCTGTTGTCACATTTAATGTTCTTTCTCTAAACCTACAAAGCAACCAAATCTCCTCTGTATACAGATGACAAGACTGAAAAGAACTTTGATGATCAGTTAATCCATTAAAGCCACACAATGAATATCTTTACATTAAAATGGATCACACGGGGAACAGAGAATTGTCTCTATCTGCACTCCCCCTCATTTTAACAAAACTTTTAGCATCTTCTAGGTTAATGTTTTGTTGTGTACATTATACACAACCATAGCAATGGTAACCAGAACAAGTTAATGAGGCGATAATGTGTTGTGTTTGGACCTTGTTTTGCTGTCAATAAATCTTTAAAAAGGTGATCACAAAACAACAAATACAGCTTTAAGTGAACTTAAAAGTGAAAACTTCCTGTGCTATGTCAAAATAAAATAACTTTTTTTGTTTTGGGCTGTTTTTCATACAAGCATCTGCTCTTGGGAACTGTGATGGCATTTTGCTCCGATTATCAAAAACATGATAGTAAATAATTATTTACTATTGAATGTGTTGAAATGTGTTAGTACATCTTCTGCAGCATCTTGGAAAACTTTCTGCTGGATAGAAATTACACTGAGCTGAATATCACCATCTCCTCTGGCCCTGTTAGTTTGACTATCCATGGTGATGCACTGCAGGTTAAGGATACACTAACAGTCCAAAGCATTTCCCAGCACACTCACATGACACCTTCTGAGACTATTACACTACTGATAGCTTTTTTAATAGTGTGATCATGTCGAGGAGTTCCCCCTTTGGGTCAGCAAGGTCAAGTGCAGTCACTCATGTATGCATGAATCTTTGCAGCCTGATTGTGTGTTCACATCCAGGGTGTGGTGGGGCAGCTGACTACAACACTTACACACTCACAGACTATTATGTATGAGCTGCTTCTCTTTCATGTTTTATAAATATCATTTATATAATCTAACTTTGTGTTCACGGGAGCTGTTTTTTTTTTTGAAAAAATGAAAATCCCCCCTGGGATAAATAAAGTAGTCTGATTCTAATTGTAAAACTCTTTTTGATTCTTTTGTTTGATTGTCTTGTACCAGGGCTAGCAGCCTTTATCACCTTTCATCACAGTTTTGTGTCCTTTTGTCCTTTAAAACAACATCTCCCCTCCTTCACTTCACAAACAGCAAAATTATCTTAGGGTTTTTACGTGGTCTCGTTTGGATTTGGTTTTCATGGTGGTCCTGATAGATAGTACTCTCGGTGAATGTGCTCCAGCCTCACCACAGGTGAGGGTAACAGGGGGCATGTGGGTAAGATAGATTTCAGCTGCCAGTGAGATCAGGTGACTGGTGTTAAGCTGCCGGCCCTGCAGAGTTGCTTTCTGCTTAGAAAATACAAGCTCAAGTTACCTCACTGTTAGTTTCTCTGCTTGGCCACTGGTCAGCTTGTTTTCATACATGAAGTTAAAACAGGTGAAATTATCTTTTGTTGCTCTATTCACACTGTGGTATGACGCAGATATCATTTTTACTGTAGAAGGAACCAGAGGAAATCTCCAGTATTTGATAGTTGTTCAATCTCATGGTAACTACGCACTATTACAGTTATGGAACAAACACAACCATGATGACATGTCCTCTGACAGGCAGTGTGGTGAAGCTGCAGGACAGAATGAAGTGAAAAATGACCTACGTTTGGCATGGCTGGTGTTTTGTGAAGTATAATTGTCTGCTGCTCCTTAGTCGTGGGCACAAGTGCATTCCTTATCCACCCCCGTGTTCTTTGTTAGTTCTTCCTCTAGCTACTCAATTATATAAGCACTCAACTTATGTAATGAAATTTAACCGCAGCGAGTGATGACATAAGTTCCGCAAAGCATTTTGTACCATTTTAAGATTCTGAAATCACAATAATATGCCCTGCCATCTGTTGGGTCTCACTGAGCTAAAATGTCTAAATTTCATGGTTTGCTGCCCTGAGAAGTTGCTACATTGTAGGAAGTCTTTAAGGTGTGGCGATTCCGTGTTATCTAGCGCTGTTGATCAGATCATGGCCATCTGGGAGTGATTACCAAGAGAGGAACCGACTGCGAGATAACAAAAACAAGTTCCTCTCAAAAGATAACGCTTACGAAGAAAAGCCTCCTGTCTCTCAGTCCCGGTTGGACACAATACACACAAATGACTGTATGTGTAAGTGTAGATAGATCACATTTTCGTCACATGGGGAGGTTTTGCTGATATCATTTAAACCATTCAGCAGTGCAAAAAAACTGCTGGTGGCAATGTATGCCACCATCTTGGGTTATTCAGTGGGAGTGTGAATACAAAAACACATATCTGGTGGAAGAGCAACTAATATCAATGATGATGAATGGTGTTTAAATGCTGTTTTGATTCATCCTCCATCTTCTGGTAATCATAGGTTATTTGATTTTCAAGTTTTTAACTAATTAGTGGAAATGCATCGCCACAACTCAACTCTTGTCAAATACAAGCTCCATTCATACCTAAATACAAGTAGTTCCCACCAGTTCCCTCGGGTTGTCCAGAGATGTTTCCGAAAAATGTAGGAAATCTCGAATTTGACCAGATGCAGAAAAGTGACAGAGAGAAAGTTTGCTTGAAAACATTGTGGAAGTATTCATCACAGGTTCTAACTGGACTTTTATAGATTTTATTTCATTTCAAAAGAACTTTAAATAAAGACAAAAAAGGAGTAGTTGACTAAATGACGTATACCTTTTGTTTAAAATAGGTGTGTAAAGAATGTGACATTTTTATGTGTTGTGTTATTGCTCCTGGAACAGAAAACTGAGCTCTTCACATTTCAACATCTCCAGGAGTATTTATGATTGTAAGAACATGCATTGGGAAGATGGATACTTCATTATTCTTGGGTGAACATGGACACACAAATTTAGTTGCTATGTTGGACGATGTTAAAGTGGATTTGCCTTTAAAATTGAATCTAAACATTGTGTCTTTTGTCTTGCAGAATTCAAAGAGTGCCCAAGGCCTGGTGGGACTAAAGAATCTAGGAAACACAGTAAGTACAGCAGCAACATCTAGGTTTAATTACATCAGCAGAGAGACCAAAAGTCTAGCTGTAGCGGCGTCTTATTCATCATAGTGAGGGTCAACTGGCTCTGAATTCCCATCATCCCTGATAGCAGCTTGTTGATATGGGGTCCACACAGGAGTGGTGGTCTAGAAGAGTATCAATCTACCAGGCAACAGGCAGAAGGAGGGCTCCTAAAATAAACCTGTCGTGTATGCTGGCGTGTGTGTTGCTATCAGTGTGTGTGTTTGTGTCTGTGTGTGTGTGTGTGTGTGTACAGTAACCTAATCAGAGAGCTCTGAACTATGGACCAGGGAGGACTCGCTCCCCCTCTCTCTGACTGGTTTGATCTTACCCATTTGCACGTGTCTCCTGTGGACACGTGATGCGAGCAGTATACACAAGTGCTGTCTTTCACAACATGTCTGCATATGTGTGTGATACTTTGCTAAATACACAAGGCTTCTTTCACTTTCTACTGTAAGCCTTTTAAGATCAAATCAGTACATCACCACACCTGCAAAAAATGTTTTTTTATCAAAACAAAATTATTATTCAAAAGTTTTTCAGTCATCATGGCTGTATAACACGTTTAGACAGACTGCTGTCACATAATTTGATGTCAGCAGTTAGCCCCAGTTTTAGAAGTGTGACAGAAAATAATACTATGTGGCCTGAGGAATGTTGTCTGTTCGCATGTATCAAAAAAGCAAAGAGTCTCAGAACAAAGGTGAGGATCGATACCGGTCTCATCATGAGCGTACAGTAAATATCAGGATAGAGCCAGCAGCTGGTTAGTGTTTCTTAGCATAAAAGACAGGCAATGTCCGAGTCTAAAACTTCACATTGTGGTTTTATTGGGGGGGGTCATGTGCATGACTATGTTTTGAATTGGTGCAGTGATTTCTTGTAGTCTTCTTCTCACAGTGGGGTTGCCAGGCAACCCAGCAGAAACTCCAAGAAGTTACATCACCCAGTTAAGAAACAGTCCTGAACATATCCCTTATTTTTTACACTTTGAATTTTGAACAGGTTACACAAATGCAATTTTTCCTTTCCCCAGTCGTCCCCTCAACTTGTTGTTTTTACAACAAGATATAACATGTTTATTAGTGGGCTTTAGAGAGGCTGAGAGCCAGATTTTGTTACCTTTGGACAGGGACATGGTTACTGTGTTTTCAGTCTGAATGCTAGGCTATGCTGGCCAGCTGTTGGCTGTACCTTCATATTTACCTTACAGACAACTGAGTGGGAATCAAACTTGTCATTTAATTTTCTGCAGGAATGTGATTTCCCAAAATGTCAGATACTCCTTTAATTTGTATGAATCCGAATCTGATAGAATACAAATAAGCCAGGTCCTATACTGACATGTATGTTATATTTTGATAAGGTTATAAGGTTGATTTTTTTTTTTTACATTAACACTGTGAATCAATGTTTTATTGTCTACAAACAAAATGAATAATTCATTTGAAAAAGACAGTCGTCGATGATTGGACCCTTATGTTATTTTATCTGCATATGAATCAAATTGACTGTGGTGTTTTTCTTTGCAGTGTTTCATGAACAGTATCCTGCAGTGTCTCAGCAACACACACAGCCTGCGAGACTACTGCCTGCACAACTCGCACCGCAGAGACCTTAACAACAACAGCCGCACCAACACAGCACTCATGGAAGGTGAGAGACGTGTCACACAGGCCCCCTAGAGTCCAAAGCAAACACTCACAGCTGCTCACAAGCAACACACTCAGTCCCTCTTTACCTCTGGATCACATTTGCATCTCTCAGAACACGTGTTCGGAAAAAGAGGCAAACTGCTTCCTATTATTTTGTCTCTGAGGCTGATATTCTGAGCTTTCTAAGTGTACAGATTTGCTTGAAGATTAATTAAATAGTCAGAATATAAGAGTTCACCATCCACCTGAGAACATTTTTATAGTTGTAGAATACATATTAACATGCATTTATGTCCGCATGTGTAAATAACTTGAGTATTTTTGTCATGGTAGAATTTGCCAAGCTGATACAGACCATGTGGACGTCGACCAGCAGTGAGGCGGTCAGCCCGTCTGAATTCAAAACTCAGATCCAGAGATATGCTCCAAGATTTGTGGGATATAAGTAAGCTTTGTCACACTCTTCACTCTTTCAAGCCATCATATATCTGTTAGGAAAGATGTCAAACTACACTAATCTAAAATATTATATTATATTATATTACATATATTTTTAAATCTGACTGACTGTTTCGGTGCCTTGCAGCCAGCAGGATGCTCAGGAGTTCCTGCGTTTCCTCCTGGATGGCCTACACAACGAGGTCAACAGGGTCACCGTCAGGCCAAGAGGCACTGTAGAGGACTTTGACCACCTGCCGTAAGTAGTCTGTGTGAAAGACAGTGTGTGTGTGTGTGTGTGTGTGTGTGTGTGTGTGTGTGTGACGAGATCTGATTTGTTTGTGAAATATTTATTGCATGAGACCTTATACTCAATAAAATCTGAGTGGTGAAAGACACCAACAGGAAAGAGCAGAAATAGACACACTTTAGCGTCTGTACCACTGCTTGGCATACGTTTTGTGTGGTATACAGCTTGCAGACCAACACAGCATGAATCATTAAGGCTTCTTCATGATGCGTTCATCTCAGGCTGCGTGCGACAGTTTCACCTCCTGTGTCGAGTTGTTGCCTCTCTAGGGCCCAGATCAGCTTAATGCTCCAGTTCTTCTTGGATATAATTATCAGTTATCTAACTGTGCCTGGTTTAAGGGTCAGAGTTAATCTTTCAGTATTACCCTCAAAACAGGTCCACTCTGTCTAAATATTAAAAAAACAATGCAGATAAATATTTATTTCCAGCTTGAAATGTGTGTCGGGTAGAAAGTGTTTTTGAAAAGTATCTTTTTAATCTCCTATTCCCACCTACAAAAAAATAGGTCAGGTCCCTTAATACTGGCTGTTTTCTGCTATTACCCAATATTTTATCAAGCCTTTTACTGAATCAGCTGAGCGTTATCAACACTATGTCTCCTCCATCACCTCAGCCACTCTGTTCTCAATATAAGATTTCTAATGTGCCATCTGTGCTCCATTTTCAGGGATGAAGAGAAAGGAAAGAAGATGTGGAGTAAATATCTGGAAAGAGAAGACAGTAAGATCGTTGGTAAGTAAAAATGCACCAACATATATTTTGATTTTTGTTTTTAGAATTCATAGTGATATTTGTTTTACAGCTTGTTTTTAGTGTGGAAGTGGCAGCCCAAGCTAAAATGTCATTTCACTAAAAAGTACATGTAGAAAGAAGATACAAATTCAGCATAAAGTAAGACATATTGATCCAGTGCTCACCATCAAATTTCTCTCATGTAATCTGTCGCAGACCTGTTTGTTGGGCAGCTGAAGAGCTCTCTGACCTGCAGCCACTGTGGTTTCTGCTCCACTGTCTTCGACCCCTTCTGGGACCTCTCTCTACCTATCGCCAAGGTTAGGACACACACACACACACACAAATGCAGAGGTAACATAAACAGGTGGATGTCGGTCATCCTTACATAACAAGCCTTTGAAGGTCAGCACACACAAATGTCTGTAGATCAGTGGGGACTCTTGCGTTCTTTATGCTCCTGTGATGATGAAGTCAGAACTGACACATTTGAAGCGTTGATTTATTCACAAATCTGTCCACAGTTCTTAATACGAGCTTTCTGGTTTCCTCCCTGTCTCTGTTTGTGCTTTGCTTTTGCTGTGTGTGTTGTCTGGCTGCTCGTGTGCACGCTAATGTCTATGCGTCTATGTTTGTGCTCAGAAGGGCTACGGTGAGGTGAGCCTGATGGACTGCATGCGGCTCTTCACCAAAGAAGACGTCCTTGATGGGGACGAGAAGCCGGTAAGTGTCCAAGAAAGTCCTTGCTAAAGTCAGATTATCCTCCTGTTAGTCAATGAAACAGCATCACCAACTTAGTACTTTCTTTATGCTACATGTATGTTTAAACACAGATAGGTTTTTCCAGAAGTCTGTCTCAAACTCTATCTACACCTCCTAAAAAAAATTAAGAAGTCCTGTTTCTGGAAGTTAAAAACCAGCAGCTCTGTGACTGCGATTATGTCCAAGCACATGTAGGTCTGTGAACATTAGGTTTTGCTGAATTGAAACTGGTAGCTTGTAGACAACAAGTGAACTAACTGCATATTTCTTCTCCACAGACGTGCTACAGGTGTAAAGCCAGGAGGAGATGCACCAAGAAGTTCACAATACAGAAGTTCCCCAAGATCTTAGTGCTGCGTATCCTTTTGCTTTGGACATTTTTTTCATTATATATGTTTGTTTTTGTTTTTTTTTTACAGCAAATGGGTAGTAGGTATAGCTGAATGCAAATCAAGAATGAGTCATTACTATTTTGCATTGATTTCTGTTTGATTGTTTATAATAATGTGCAATCACCATTAGTTTAAGCTGTGATATACAGAGCAGTTGTTTCTTGACTGTCCCTCCTGTTCAGACCTGAAACGCTTCTCGGAGGCACGAAGAACCAGCAAATTGTCCACCTTTGTTAACTTCCCAATGAAGGATCTTGACCTGCGCGAGTTTGCTTCTGAAAACAGTAGTAAGCACTGATTCATCTGAGATCTCTCATCTGAGAGCTCTGTTTGTAACCAACATTATTATAATGATATATAATTATATATTTCTGACATAAATGGAAGGATACAGTACTTTGACCTGATTTCAGTGGAGTCACATCAAGTGCTAGACATATGAGTTTAAATGTATAAAACTTGAGAAGCTGTTAAGTCTCTCGTATGTTGTTTAACAAGGAGTAACTGCAGCCGTTAAGTTAGTTTTTGCTTCTGTTTTCTACAGTAAATGCAGTGTACAACCTGTATGCAGTGTCCAACCACTCAGGCACCACAATGGGTGGCCACTACACAGCCTACTGTCGCAATCCCAACTCGGGAGAATGGTACACATTCAATGACTCCAGGTAGGTTTGAACAGCTGAACAGCCATCATTATCATCATCAATCAACACATATATGCGTATATTAAGCAATGTAGCCTCATCATAATAACTGAAATTTGGGAAGTTAACATCCCTGCTTCTTCTAACTCAAGTGTGCATTACACTATTTTGAAAATGGAGACTTGATTAAAGTTGAATTTGATCTCCACTTCTTGGTTTTCTTTTTGGATCAGCTGCCTTCAGCACACTAACAACAATGATGATAAACTGTTATAAAAGGCTGCTTCTCATATAAATTACTGTGGTCATAAAACAGCTTATTTTCTTATTTTAGATTGATTATTTCTATCATGAACAAACAATACAACAGTATGATTTATTACAACATAATTAAATGTATTTATAATCTATATGTATATATGGCAGCTGTTCAGACAAACTCAGCAAACACATAATGTAAACAAATAAATGAAACCTCCTTAAATGACTGCTCATGAAGGATTATTGGAGGTTTGTGTCAACTTAGAGGAATGTTTATTGCTGATCTAATTTTGATTACATATTAGTTATGTAAAGAAATGTAAAGAAATAAATCATCTATAATGAGTCTTTTGACACATCATAATTCCATTTTCTACTATAACCTGACTACACTGGTAGTTACCATGACCACACTATGGTTGAGATCAGCCAATCACACAACAGTGAGTGAAGCAGCAGCAGGACTGAAAGGAGGAAAAAAGGCAGAAGGTGCAGATAATCCTCCTTCTTTATCTCCTCCGCTGCCTCGTGAGCATCCACTCTCTCCCTCTGGACCTCTTCCTGCTGTGCTGCAGTCATCCTTAACGGGCTACCCTGCCCATCACTTGCTGTTGTTGTAGCCCAGTGTAACCCTGCAGTCAGAGCTTTTGGACATTAGCATACAGAGCGTGCGTCCACACACGCTACATGTCATTTTGCATGTCTGCTGCTCCAGTTGCCTGTAATAGAGAGCTGAATGCCCATTATGTATCATATGTGCTGCAAAAACCTTCAGCACTGAACAAGATAAGACTTAATGGTTGGTGTATATAATGAGGTAGCACAGTTACACATGCTGTCATGTGTAAGACACACACTTTTAAAATACCAGGCCAGGTCTAAATGTATTGAGAGCAATTTGAGATGGAGTACTGGTCTTTTGCAGTTTCACCCGTTGATTTCAGACACATATAAAACCTGATCAAGAATAGATTTGATTGCTAAATATTCACATTTTAATCAAATATTTTGCTAATAACTCTTTAAGCCTAATGCCAATTTTCAGACGTCATACACACATCAGTTGGATCGGCTCAACTCACTGTCTCCAGTAAAAATAGATTTCTATGTAAATGGACATTTTAAACCACCTAATCACTACATTTAGACTTCTTCACATAAAAAAATAACACAGAGGTTGTCTGTACATCCATGGTTATTGCTTCAGGTGATATCCTGGTTCAAAACAGGTTCAGAGTATAAAGTGTGTTTACGCTGGAAAAGAGATCAAATACAGTGCACTCACAACAGACAGCATACATACCATACCAATATCAGTTGAGTCATGAGTGGTGGTGTGACAGCTTCAGAAAGATCATTAGTTATAAGAAATATTAGTATTCTGTCTTAAAACCAGTCATTTTAATTGGCACTGAAAAGTTGCAATCTGATTAATATCTAATGTCATATTTTGTATAAAATAGTCAAGTACGTACATTTTAATGTGTATCTGCTTTCACAACTATACTATGATGATTAGTATGTAATGTTTTCAGTATGGAATTCATTTGTATGGGTTTAGGGCTGCTGACTGATTCACATGGTAACTTTTAAGTTACTGTTCAGCAAACACTAGAAATGTGGTGGATCTCAAAATGCATGTGTGTAGTATCAGTGAGGTAAAGTCACAGTGTTTAAGTAGCCTGTTGGCTTACAAACACAGAATTGTAGATGCAGTTTAGATATTCCTTCTGGAGATGCCAGAACAGAATGTATTTGATTTAAATGATGAGTTTCTGTCTTCACCATAGCTCTTTTGTTTCTCACCACGTAACTGATCTCTCATCTCTTTCTTTCCAGAGTAACGCCAATGTCCTCCAGCCAAGTGCGCAGCAGCGACGCCTACGTCTTGTTCTACGAGCTGGCTTCCTCCTCACGGATGTGAAGCCTCCTGGAGGACGGCGGGCCACAGCACCACTCTGACGGACAGATGGATGGAAAATAAAGTTGTTTAGTGTTGGTGGAGCCAGGTCCATTTTGACTTGTATTTGGACATATATCACACACTCACACACGCACATAGACACACACACACACAAAGGCACACACACCCCCCCCCACCAGCCCGGAGGCTGCTTGTCTCCAAAGAGAGAGCTGACGAGGGGAAGACTCTTGAAACCACAGGAACCTGATCAACCAGCCCTGCTTTCTTTCTCTCTCTGTCTTTACTCTTGTGTCTTGCTCATTCTGGGTGGAGGTGTGTGTGTGCGTGTGTGTGTGTGTGAGTGTTTGAGGCTGACACAGGGCAATAATCCCATCTGACCGACCAATCGGTGAATCCGTCTCCATCTCAGAAGTCCCTCTCTATGCACTGCAAACCGAACTCTCATCCTGACCGCGCCTTTGCTTCTTTTTCTTCAACTCTTGATCTTCTCGTTTGCCTCAAACCATTAAAACTGACTTGTTGCAATTTATGACTTTTTTGCTTTGAATTCATGTTGTTTTTATGTTGTTGTTTTTTTTTTGTTGTTGTTTTTTTTTTTGTTGTTTTTTGCGGGGTGGGGAGGGGAGGGAGGGGGCAGAGGGTTATTACCCCAGCACCACGAGCATCATCATCATCAGCACCACCACTTTGGATTGTGGATAAATTGTGCTTAGTGTGTAACAGGACTGGTCATGATGTTACAAAGGAGCTTTCAGCCCATCGGCCTGCTGGTTTTCACGGCTCTAACTTCAGACACTGCACTACAACACTCCCGTCTCTGTCGGCATCTTCTTTGCTCTCTTTATTTCTGTAAAAGTGGTCGGGGGCCGGTGGCACTGTGAGTGCTACTTGTTTCAGAGGGCAGCCCTCGAACATGTGTTTTATTTCATTTGTTTCTCCCACGTGTGACTGCTACTGATGTTTTCAAAGTGCTGTGAATGGATGAATGGACAGGATTGCTGATGTAGATGACAATAACGGTAACAATCCTCATCGTCAGTATGAGGTCTTTTCTTCCTCTCTTGTTTCATGCCATTGAACAACATGGAAAGAATGTTTTAAAGAAGAAAAACACACTATATCTGTATATTTTTATATCCTGATGCAATATAGAGAATGTACTATTCAATGGTGCTGAAAATGACCCATAACTGTTTTCAGTTGGTTTATTTCCCAGGTTTCAAGAGAGAAAAAAAAGTTATTATTTATGCTTATAGGTGATAATGTGATGAGTCACACTTTTTAACAGTGGCAGTCAAACACGAGTATATAAATATAAACATAATATATATATACATATATATATGTGTGTATGTATATATATATATGAAAATAAAAGTTAAAACAGTGGTTTTATCCTGTGTCTTTGTCTTTTTTTTCTTTTTTTTTTTAGCTTTTAAGGTGGGAAACATGGGAAACAGCAGTTCGCTCAGTTTACTGTAACAGATACAGCAATCAAGCATAAAGAAGAAAGTTTTAGTGAATTTGATGAATTCATAAAAAACAAGTCAGATTTAGCAAAAAAGAAAAAAAAAGAAAAGAGACAAACAACATGTTGAACAAAAAACAAATAAAGCAATGATTTAATTTTCTGATTGTAATCAGTTTAACTCTTGAATCATTAATTCATTGGTTGAACTGATTACAACCAGCAGAAATGATTGACCCATGATAAGCAATTGTAAGAAGACATTTCTTAATTTTAAGGGGTCACACATAAAAGGTTTAGTACCACTGACTTTAGGTGAGTATGAGGACAGAGCTCCACAGTGGTGACTAGTGGGCAGCTGAGGAACAGCAGGTAAAGCAACATTACCCTTTCTTTTGCCTGAACATGTGTTTTGAACTGGACACATCTGAAATGTGCGTATTTACCAAGCACAGAAGATGTAATAAAAGTATGCTGTGAGTGTTTTTGGAGCTTGACCCACAATAGAGACTCAAAGAGGCAGAGTGGGCAGCTCATTGTCATCTGTGTGTCTGAGTGGGTGACTGGATTAATGAGCTCCGGATAAATGTCATATAAACATTGATATTTACTATTTAAAAGTTATGATATCTCGGCCTCTGTTGCTTTAATGTGAATTAATTTTGAAACTGAAACTATCAGTAGTTTTTTATCCATCTTCAGATACATTAAATGTAAAAGAAACACAGATAATAAAAACTGAATTCGAATAACAGAACTCGAGTGAAGGTTGGATGAAATGAGCATTAATAAGGCCATTGCTGAGCTCCACTACTTTATAAATTGTATTTTTTGAAGCCATTGTCCATATTATCATTTGCTTCATCTTTTAAAGTTTCAACATTATTTTAGTCATGTTTTGCCTCACAACATTATGGAGGTAAATCCAAATCCATGTATCACTCATATACTACTACATGAACACAAATGTGTTTGCTGTTCATGCTGCTCATTTTGAGATTCCTTCCGAAAGAGTGTGATCTGGGGGATAAAATCCAAAGTCCTTCTTCTTTACAATGAAAAGATATACATTAAAAATTATATGTATTTAACTGAGGTTTCAGCCTCTCATGGTTGTTGCTGTCTGTCTTTTGCAACATTTAAACTGAAACATGTTGCTGACTGTTGTTTGAAGACAGACTTGACAAATGTCAAAATCAAGTGTGCACTTCGAATAACCCAATTTAATAATAGTTTTAGCTTTCTCCCTGTACGATCCAACTGTTTTTTGGCTTGTAGACATTCTTACAGACTGATTCTGAAGGTATCATTTGGCTGTAAATATGTTTTCAGATGAAACTGAACTAGTGCACCCCATAAAACCAAACTTTCAGGATATAATTCATCTTAGGTAGAGACAGCTCAACCGGCCCTCTTATCAGCTTAACACAGCAGACACCATTTTCTTTTGATGGATCGCTCAGTAATCATTATGGAAGTGCCGCGGCCTGGCCTACTTCCTGCTGCTCCATTATCCGTACATGGCCTATTTCTGTGGTCCGAGGTTTGTGGCCTCATAGTGTGATCTGATGCCCTGAAAAGGTCCAGAGGCCAGGAATAGTTCCATAGGCGGACACCCTGGAGGCACCCACATCATGCTGAAAGGACTCAGCCACTCAGACATCTGAAAATGTACACACATGAGAAACCTGATCCACATGCAGGAGGACATTGATTCAACATGAATTAACTGAGGAACAGCCATTATATCATCAGACTGACATATTAGTGTCACTTTACATAGTCGCACACAATCTGCAAAATAAGGGGAAACTCTGTTCATTTTTTGAGCATTGTACATTATTGGATATCTATATATTTATTTGATCTCTCAGCATTGATTCCCATGGACACAACATGCAAGTCAAAACATGAAATGAATTATTAATCTTAAATGAATTATTAATCATTCATCTTTTTTCTGTCTATGTATATTTTGGTGATCACTTGCCTGTTACGAGGTAAGTATTACAGGTAAGTGCCAAAATGTAAAATAACAGTAGTGTAAGTAGACAGCACTCACACACATCTAACAAATATATAATCTTCAGCTTCAGGCCAAGTATAAAAATATAAATGTATTATTTCTTAAAAATGGGAAACATTAGTCTTTAATTTTTAATAATTTGATTGTTCATATACAAATTATTTAGTTCAGCTGACCAAAAGACTTTAATTGAGCAATTAGCTGGAAATAAGTCAACTGAAAACTGTGTCTGTTTTCCCTAAAATTAGTACTAAATTACACAGTTTGAAACAGTACACTCCCCATTCCAGATGGTACCTCGGGTTTAGAAATTACAGTTATGTGTTTGTTTCCATACTGTTTTATATAAAGTGACGTGTTTGGTCTGAGTCATGCTATTGACTGAAAACACTTCCCAGGAACTTCTCTACTGTGAACTTTGAAACCACTGAAATTCCAAAGTTCAAACTATTGAACGACTTAACTTGTCATGTGACCCAACCTTGATAGATATAGAGCATGGACCTTATCTGTGGACGTAACGATATGGAATCAAAAGCAGAGAGTAAGGAATCACATAAGACAATGAGCTTGTTGAGGAAGAATTCAGTCTGAAACTTTGGATTATATGAAACAGGGACCTTCACATGGAAGCTTCATATGGTGAGTTATTTCAAGCAATTTAAGAGGACTTTAGAGAAATGTGTTCATGAATGAAACATCGAAATGTGTTCATGAATGAAACATCGCAAATGCTTATCAGGTCCGGAGCCAATCCCATCCCAGGTGGTTGTGCTGTTACTGGGTGAGAAACAAAGTGGGAAGAGTTCAGCAGGAAACACCATTCTGGGAAAAACAGTTTTTCACAAGAAAACAACTCGCAGCTCCAGAGAGACCGGCAACATCTTTGGAATTCAAGTAAATATAAAAGTTTACAATTTGGATTTACTCATCTGGTCTTTGTTCAACCTGGTCTTTGGTCACTGGTTTTGGTCACTTTGTCTAAATTTCAAGCAGGTGACGGTGGTGGACACCCCGGGGTGGCTGTGCCACTCCACCCCTCCAGACAGCGTGTCCAAGGAGATCTGCAGAGGCCTGACCCTCTGCCACCCAGAGCCCGATGTCATCTTACTGGTGCTGCGCACCACTTCCACCTTCAGCCAGAAGGAGTGGAGGGCCATGGAGGCTCAACTCAGGCTGCTCGAAACCCCCATCTGGCAACGAGCTATGGTCCTCTTCACCCATGGAGATAAATTAGGTGAACTAATGATTCTCAGATAAATTTGAGGGGCCATATCACAGAATGATTAAAACAAAGAAAAACACACTGCTTTTGCATCAAAACATATCAAACCAAACACAAACATAAGCATTATTTTCATTTCGTTTCAGACTCTAAGTCTTGTTCATTCGTTACTGAAATGATGGTTCTTTCGCTCTGTTCACTGAGATTTAACTCAACAAATGAGGTTATCTCTGCTGTAGGTCTGCCAATTCAGGAGCACATCAGTCGGCAAGGTCAGACTCTCGGTTGGCTGCTGGAGCGATGTCAGTACAGGTACCAGGTCATGACCAGCGAATCCAGTGCCCCAGCAGCACAGGTGATAGAACTCTTTAAGAAGATCCACAGGATGATGGAGACTAACAGACGTCCCATGGTGATCCAGCAGAGGATGTACATACAGCTGAGACGAGATGTGAGCATGAGGGAAGAGAGGAGGAGGCAAGCGGGACAGGAGAATATAGAAATGAAAACCATGTATGATAGTCATGATGGGACACCAGACGCCAGGACGTACACAACCTCAGGATGGCCGCATATGGTCAGAGGTAAGCGGGAACTTTCATTAGATGTCCCAAATTTTGCCAGTAACCCTTGACAGGACTGAACTAACAAATGTGCGAGTTGTGTAAAATGTGAATTTTGCAGCTCTGTGTGTTGTTTCAGGCTTACCAGCAGGGCGAGTCAGTTTTAAGCCTGCTCTTTGTCTCATCTTGTTGGGGCGGAGAAAGTCAGGAAAGAGCTCAGCAGGAAACACGATCCTGAACAGAGAAGAGTTTCAGGTCAACATAAAGACCACCAGGTGCTCTGCAGGCCAGGGCACAGTCTCAGGGCGGACTGTCACGGTGGTGGACACGCCCGGGTGGAGTCTGTTTGGTCTGGCCAATCGAGAAGAGGTCAGGAAAGAGATCAGCCGGAGTCCTTCCCTCTGCCCCTCGAGGAGCAAAGTGTTATTCCTGCTGGCTGTGCCTGTGGGCTCGTTCAAGGAGAAAGACAGGAGAGCTGTGGAGACGTACCTCAGCATTTTGGGGACTGACGTGTGGGGAAGCATGGTGGTATTGTTCACCTATGGACAGGAGCTGAGAGGAAGACCGGTGGAGAAACACCTGAAGGAGAAGGGGGAGCCTCTGCAGTGGGTGCTGGACAGATGTGGCCGCCGGCATCATGTGTTTGACACAAATATAGGAGACGATACTCAAGTGATAAAGCTGATGGAGATTGTGGAGCAGCTATAGAAAATTTAAAAAATGATTTAAATATTTATCTTATTGCAGTTTTTTGCACTTCCTTCATCAGAGACCAAATATCATATTTATCTAAATTATTCTTTTAAGATACAGCTTAAAATATACACAAACACACACACACACATGCGCGTCTCGTATATGGGAATCTCCTATCATTTACCGTAATGTGACTGTTTTCAACTTTGATGCTTCAAATTGAACCTTACTACTTGCTGACACATTTGGTCTGTTTTATCCATAGGGGGATTTTAAAATGTAAATAGGTTTTGTCCTGCTTTCCATAAGAGTGGAGGCACTCCGCATTTCTCTCATAATCATTTAAATCTTCATGTCATCATAGCTGTGGCAAGCCATCTTTAAGGTGTGGGTGGGTCAGTGTTTCACTGACTGATGTGTTCTATGTGATTCCATAATGATTACTGTGGGTGTTAGACTCTAATCTATCTAATTTCAGTAAAACCTGCTTGCTTAGACAGATTTATTCAAATTGGCCTTCCTGAATTATCCTCATTAGTTTCATTATCGAAACCAACAACTTTATTTATTAACTTTATTATTCACAAAGTTATGCTGCTGGCACATCTCTACTGCATGGTATTAACCTGTCTCTGGTGCGAGGCTTTGCACCCCAGTTTAAAGTAGCTGTAACTAATCCATTTATCAAAAAACCTACACCTGATGCAGACCAATATCGAACCTACCCTTTTTGTCTAAGATCCTAGAGAAAGATGTTGCCAGCTAGTTATCCAATTATCTTCACAGCAATAGTCTTTTTGAACATTTTCAGTCAGGATTTAGAGCAGAAACAGCATTTTTGAAAGTCACTATGTCACTTGTCACTAATGACCTCTTGACAGCATCAGCCTTCTGTCTGTACTTGTCCTGTTAGACCTCAGCGATGCCTTTGATTGTCTTTCATTGTCAACCACCACATCCTGTTGCTGAGAGTGGAAAAACTGCTTGGTATTAAAGGGTCTGCATTAAACTGGTCGTACTTATCACATATATCTCAGTTTGTTCATGTTAATAATGAATCCTCTGTGCATGCTAAAGTCTATCATGGAGTTCCCCAAGGTTCAGTGTTATGTCCAATTCTGTTTATTTTCTATATACTGCCCCTTGGCAACATCATCAGGAGTCACTCAATAAATTTACATTGTTATGTTGATGATACCCAATTATACTTATCGATGGAGCCAAAAAAACTGATCAGCTCCTGAAACTAGAGGCCTGCCTTGATGAAATAATAATAAGATAAGCATTTGTCTCCTCCAGGTTGGATTGCTGAAATTCATTTTTATCAGGCTGCCCAAACAAGTTGTTAAAGACTTTACAGAAGGTCCACAATGCAGCTGCTCTAGTGCTGACTAGAACCAGGAGAAGAGACCATATTACTTCAGCATTGGCTTCTCTGCATCGGCTCCCTGTAAAATTCAGAGTGGATTTTAAAATCATCTTCCTCACATAAAAAGGCTCTACATGGCACCATCATATCTTAATGAATTGCTATGTCCTTATCATCCAACTAGAGCACTGCTCTCCCAAAATGAAGGCTTACTTGTAGTTCCCAGGGTTTCCAGATAGTCTAGGGGGCAGAGCCTTCAGCCATCAGGCGCCTATTCTGTGTTCTGTGTTTAAGAATAGACTTAAAACCTTCCTTTTTTATAAATCTTATCATTAGGGTGGGCGCAGGCTCGCTCTTAGTTATGCTGCTATAGGCTTAGATTGCCCGGGGGCTCCCATGATATCCCATGATGCACTGGGCACCTCATTCACTTTTTCCACCTAATGTTTCTCTGCTTATTTCAAAGCCAAAGTCAAATTCTACATTATTGTCAATTATGCTACATGTGCAGAACATACAGAAGGTTGAAAGTAAGTTTACTTAGGTGTAAACAACATAATACGAAAAATACAACAAGCATAATGATTACAACTAAATTGAGCCAAGTCAATAAAATAAAGACAAGGCAAAATCACAGAGAGTGCAAACAGATATGGTAAAAGTGCAAAATGGAGTCAGCTTATAGACTGGTTAAAGTAGTTAAAGCACATACACTGATGTCCTGTAAAATGCACGTTACTGATCTGACATCTAGAGATGCACCTGGACTCATGGACTCATTTCCATCACCTGTGATACCTTCACATATGGACTAAACCCATAAACTCATTTTATCTACAGTTTATTAACTCCATATATGACTGATGATGATGTTCCCTGTACTATTGCACGTCTGTCCATCCCAGGGAGAGGAATCCCTCATCTGTGGCTCTTCCTCGGGCTTATTCTTTTTTACATAAAGTTTTCCTGACCCAGTTCAAGGGTCTAAGGACAGAGGGTGTCAAAACAGTACAGGGCTAGGGTTTATGATTGTAAAGCCCTCTGAGGCAAACAATGCTTGTGATTTTTTAAATAAATAAATCTGAATTTGAATTTGAATGTTGCCTGGTAAACTCCTCCCTGCAATAATTTACTCTTTACAAAACATCAACAGCTGAAACATATATACGCACGCACACACACACACACACACACACACACACACACACACACACACACAGTATAATCATATTATAGTAAGATAGAGGATATACACTGTATGAAAATCAAGAAAATATCAAATACTTTATTTTCAAACGTATGGTATGTATATTGATATTCAGCAATAAATGGGTACTAGGTAAAGGTACAGTTACTTTAGAGACATTTTACTCAAGTAATTTAAAAAAAACTTTAAAGTAGGTTAGTTTAAATGTACTGCCTTACACAGAAAGGAGGAGCGAGATAATGTTATGTAACATTAACAAACAACATCATCAAAGACCTCAGCTGAACCTGCTGATTCAACTACCTTGCTCCACTTTCAAACTGTTTATGGGGACTTTTTAAAGAATAATCATAATAATAATTGAGATAAAATGCTAATCCAAGTAAATTGATTATTTTAAAAATACTCAAAATATAAAGTAAAAGTACTCAAAATGTGGTTATAACAGACCTGAAAATGAATCTGAGTTTTGTTTACCTCCAACCGTGATGGGTTGTTTAAGGCCAAGCCTCCTTATTGGCTCAGAGTGCCTCCCCTGCAGCCAATCAGAGGCCTGTAATGAAACTTATCCGTCTTACAGGGAAGTAACGAGTCTGTGGGCTGCTGCTACGTTAGCTCCTCTTTATTTTGTTATTGATCAGCTCTAAGATAATGATTACTGCCTTTGTTTGTGGAGCTGTGGTGTTTCCGGGGCTTTTCTGCAGCTTGAGGAAAGTCCTCAAACACTACTTCACACAGTGGAGCGATGCGGACGTGGTTTGTGTCAGTGAAAGGTCAGCAGCACCAAACTCCCTTATGACAGGCAGCAGTTTAATGTTGTATTGCTTATATATCACTGCATATATGTTGCCTACTATTTACTACTACCTTATATTAGTTTATAGACGGATCCGGTATGTTCGGTACTAATATAATGAATCAAAGTCCTGGGTTTTCTTTGTTATTATCATTTGTCTTAGTCTAAGTTGTAATATTACTCAAGTGTCAGTAATACATATGCATCACCTAAAACAATTAATTCTACCTTAGAGACTTTTAAGTGTTTAAATGGTCTTAACCTAAGTATGCATTGTTGCCACTGAGCAAGAGATTAAATAAATTAGCTTTTATTTTTCTTGAATTTTGTGTCAATTGTTGTATCCAGTTTTATTTTTGCACATGATTCAGAAAGCACTGACAATTGCTGCTGACTGTTTCTTCAGGCTGGTCTCTGCCTTACATGCATCTTTGGCCACTGCAGCTGGAGTAACAGTCGTGACATCCTGCAGGGACACTATGACCGACAGGTAACAACCTCTTTGTCGGCAACATTTAGAGCAAATATTTAGAACAAACAATGTAAATTCACTCTCGCTGTCTCACACAGGCACTGGCTGGTCAATGAGTTTGTGTTGTTTGGTGCTCCCTACATGGCCTACGACATCTTTGCCATGTATCTGAGTCACTACCATACTCAGAGGGTCCGAGGTCAATCCAGGCCCCACAGCAGCCACTCTCTTCAGACCGTGAAGGCATTCCTCAGGAAGGACTGGATGTTGGTCCTCCATCACCTGGTGCTCATTTTCATTTTCATGCCCATCACTTTGGTGAGTGTGGGGAGGTATCACTGTTACTGTACTCGCAGTGTGTTTATACATGTCACTGGTCTTTTTGATATGAAAACACATGCACATAAAAGTGTGTAAAGGCAGGCTGGGTTTGCCGACTGTGCAGCGTGTCTGTCTGATTCGCAGTTCTTCAGAAGAGGACTGGGGGATTTCTTCATCGGCTGCCTGTACATCACAGAGTTCAGCACTCCTTTTGTCTCTATAGGAAAGATTCTCATCCAGGTAAACTAACTGCAACATCATTATGAAGTGTCTTTATGTCCCACTTTCTATTAAAAGTAGAAGAAGCAGTGGTTATTTAAATAGCTGTAATATATCTGTTTTTATCATCTCCCCTTCACCTCTAACTTGTCCCTTGATATCCAGCTGGGCCTTGACAACAGCAGGCTGCACATGATCAACGGCATCGTCGTCCTCTTGAGCTTCTTTGTGTGCCGGATCTTGGTGTTCCCCTTCATGTACTGGATGTACGGCCGGCAGTTTGGGATACCCCTGCACAGAGTGGCTTTCCACCTGCCTCTGCACTGCAACGTGGGGAACTTGGTGATTCTGGCTCCACAGGTCTACTGGTTTGTTTTACTGCTGAGAAAAGCCAACAGATTGTACCTAAGGCAGAAACAAGGGAAGGGGAGTGGAAACAAAGACAGGTCAAGGACAGATTGAGTCCACCTATTTATCTAATAACCTGGTTTTATGTTGGCGCTGGGGTAAAAAAAAAAAAATCTGAAGAACAAGTCATAATATGAGAAATCTGTTCTTAAGTAAGTAAGAGTAATTCATTTATCAAAAAAGATCAAACTAATGTAATTTAAGAAGAAAAACAGTACTATTTCAGAACAGTCTCTCTTGCCTTTTCTTTAAAATGTTGTTTTTCATGTAGTTTTAATTTTTCTCTCAAAATATTTCTCGCAATATTTAGAAGTGAACTTGAAATTATTTTAATTTATTCTTCAATGGAGACTTTCAGGTATTATGACTTTACTTGAAATATGACTTTATGCTGATCTTTTTAGTAAATTTAAAACTATTTTCAGAGGATTTCCTCCTCTTTTCCCATCTGTCTCTAATGTCTCATCACACCGAAATGCCTCAGTAGTTCAGTGAGTCTGCTGTGCATCATCTATCAGTGAATTTCACAAGATGTGTGACACAATGTGACTGTCTTAGTGCTAGCGTGTTACAGATGGTACAGAACATTGTTGATGCTTTATTATTTGCACTATTTGAAGTATATTTTTGTACAAGTGAAACAATGAGTCTCTAAATAATAAAATGATAAACTTATATATTGTATTGTGTGGTTTTGAAGAATTTGATTATGCTGAACAGAGGGTCCGCAGTCCTACAGTATGCATGTCCAAAAAATAAAAAAAATACCCTTTGTGTACAATAGATTTATCCCCTAGTTCAAAGTAGCATCTTAGGCTCCATGTCTCTAGCAATTAAATTTCAGAGTACAAATTAATCTTATGGGGTGAGGCAGCATTCCAGACATCTGCTCTGAAATATCAGGTTTTTATTTATTCACATCAAGTACAGCGTTTGACATTGACAAGTGAAATAATGTCATTATTTCATGAACTCAACAGGAAAACAACAATCAGTGTGAGTTAAGCTGCTGACGACACAAGCTGAGCAATCTTCTGCTGCAGCACAGCCTTCATTTCCTGGTTTTCCAGGTTGTCAGTGATGGTGGAAAAGAAGTGGCGGGTGTTGTCACTTTCCAGCGCGCTGCTGCTGTCCGGGAAAGCGGCCATGATGGCCTCATAGTGGCTAAGGATCTCCAGACTGGACAGGAACAACGGCTCACACTGGCCTCCTGGCATCATCACCTGGGAGAGGGAAATTTAAGCAGGGAATCCAGAGGAAAATGAATACATTAGAGAACACTGTTCAAATATATTAAGTGTAATTTTTGGGAACTTTCTTTCCAATGAAAAGTATAGTGGTCCCTCGCTATAACGCGGTTCACTTTCCGCGGCCTTGCAGATTTTTTTTGGGTGCAATTCTGCATGCTTTCTTTCTTTCTTTTACAGCACATTGTGTTCTCCGTCCTGATTGGCTAAGGGACTGTATACCATTGTCAATCAGTCTCCTCCGTGCCGCGTCTCCTGTACAGTACAGAATGGGTTCAGCTTGCCAAATTTACAGAAATCTTCGATCGCTGGCTGAACACAGGTTTTGATCTTTGGATAATACTGGACTTATTTTTCTAGAGGGTTTGAACTTTGAGAGTGTTTAAACAAGAGAGAAATGAGAGAAAATGTTCATGTCTGTCTGAGAAAAGTGTATAAAGTGTGTAGTGAGGGCTTAAAACATCTATAATAATTGTAAAAAATAAAGCTGACTACTTCACAGATTTCACCTATCGTGGGTTATTTTTAGAACGCAACACCCGCGATAAATGAGGGACCACTGTATCATTAATCGCCATATTAATTCATACCTGGATGTGCTGAACATGGCAGAAGAGCTGACTGAGTACAAACAGGACTTCCTGGCTGGGAATCGGCTCCACCACCTCCTCCATTTGGGAATCTTTTGGGGATTGTCCGTTGACAGAGTCTTTGGACATTTTAGGAGGTAGGAGTGAATGGCAAGTGGGGCTGGAATCACTAGATGCTGGTGTTTTAGGAGGAGTTGAAGCAGAAACAATCAAAGCAGCAGATGAAGGAAGAGGCAGCTTAGCTCTAACTGAGTTCATTATCTCCCTCACAGAGTGGGAGTATAACCTGCCAATGTGGGCCCAGCCATCCACTGACAGCCAGTGGGAACAGCTGGACCCGCAGAGCAGCTGAAGGACTCGAAGCAGGAGGACCGACAGTCGGAGCTCACACGAAAACCTCCTCAGATCCAGAAGGGGCAAATAATCCACATACTCAAGGGAGAAGGGAACGTGGAGGCGACCTGAGGCTATCAGCTGCCTCATTACCTTCAGCAGTCTGCTCCACTGGGACACGGAGCACCAGGGCAGCGCCTGGGTCAAAGCTACCAGCAGGCCTTTACTGAACATGTTGACATGGTCGGGCCGCCGCTGGTCCAGCGAGAGGTGGGAAACCATGGTGGACTGCAAGGAATCTGATACAGTGCAGCACTCCATCCAAGCCAAAAGACCAGTTCCCTGACCATACTGAGGCAGGTCCAAACCCGACCACTCCTACAGAGGAAGGGAGGCAAAAACAGAGAGGAAAAGGATAAAGGTGTATTAGTAGGAACAGTTTGGTACAGAATGAAAGAGGAAGAAAAACAGGGCAGGAATAAACTTTATAGACAAATTATGCAATAACGTTTCACCTCTCATCCAAGAGGCTTCATCAGTTCATGCTTGTCTGACTAGGCTGGGACTAGTCCGACTAGCTGGTGCTTGCCTTTCACAAGAGCAATGATGACATCATGATGAAGCCTCTTGGACAAGAGGTCAAACGTCTTCAAAGACATAAAACCAAGTCCAGTTGTGTTGGATTTAATTTGCCCTGACTGAAAACTATTTAAAGATTACTAGACTGTGTTTCTGCCAGAAACATGTAACAGAAGATAAGAGCTTGACTCAAAAGCATAGGGGTGGTGCTTGTGTACAACTCAGTCACAAACATCGTCACTTTGTCTTCAGCATGTGACTGTCCAACTCTCATTTGATGACTTCAGCTCAGTCATCAGTGAGTTCCTGATCACTGGATTTTCCAAGTGTAGCTTTAACAAACTGATGCTTCAATTTTTCCACCTCAAATGCAAATATATGAAATGTTTGTGGTGTGCTTCAAGTATAGTTATTATACAGTAGATTTCTTAAAGTAACTGATACTCACATTCTCTGTCACAGACAGAGTCTATCAAAGACATTTGAGTCTATCAAAAGGATAATTATATATATGAAAGTGGGAGCAGCTCAGTGAAGAGTTATAAGGGTGTAAGGTTGCATTTTATTAGCTATTTCTAGTTTGGATGACCAGCACATGCTGAGCAGCACCACCAAAAGGAGTCAAAATCACAGCAGCAGAGGCCCACACACCAGATACCTCCACGTTTTGTGTATGTTTCTGCCCTCTGAAATACACTCAAGCTTCAGTCATATATCCAGAGGTGTTCATACCTGCTCAGGTAGATCACACACAGTCAGCAGAGATGATGGAACCTCGTTTTTAAAGTGTTCGCCCCAGACGGGCTTCAGGTGGAAACGAACGGTCCAGTCTAGTTCTTCCATCTTGTTGTAGAGCCAGAACAGAGGCCTGGACCAGCTGCTGGGGTCCGCCACCACCTCTGCACCCACCACCTGCCCCAGCATAGTCAGGACCGACACCAGCAGCTCCTTGGTGTCCATAGATAAGTGGTGGACAGTGGCCTCTGGTGGCTGCTCCCAACACCTAGCAGAGAGAAGTGTTGAAACCACACGTAGGTTACAGAAACTTTATGGATCTACGGTGAAGGCGGTAAGAACATCATCATACAAACCTGAGAGTCTGGCTCAGCAGCTGAGCCAAAACAAAGAGTAGGGGGAAGGGAGAGCAGTCCAGCACCCAGTGAGTAGATGTGGGTTGTTCCCGGAGGTCCACAGACAAAGCAGTGTGGAGAAGTTGCAGACTCACTTCTATATCACAGGAGCTTTGACCTGGGGAGATACGAGAACATGGACGTTGGAGTAGAAAAGCTCACAGTGATTTTCTTTACATGAACACAGTGGACACAAACAAAAATGGTTTAAACAACGAATCTCTAAAACTGCATCTATCAATATTTTTTCATTAACAATGGCAAACTTACTAAAAAAAACATGCCCATTCTTCATGAATGAAGCCGATGAAAGACAATGGAAAAATAGTAAATTGAATTCAGGGATGATTCCCTTTAATATCACTGACATCTTATTCATTCATTAGAAATGTCATTAAGACGCAGTTTATAGTTGCACTTTTTCAACAGGACTTCTAAACAAAAAAATTAAGCCTGGACAGTGATAAATTAGCAGCATGCAAAGTTTTGTAGCGCAAATATCTCAAGACACTCACCCACAATGGAGAGGTTAGGCAGAACAAAGATGTTCACAACCTCCTGAGGTGGCAGAAAGCTTCGCCTTCTTTCTTCTCCCTCAACTGCCACAACAGGCATCATCAGCAGACCAAGAAATTTGAGGAACTGCTCTTTTTCATTCGCTGACAAAGATTTGGTCTTGATAATTTCCTCTAGACACGAGCAGAGCAGACCACCACCGCTCAGAGCATCTTTTGCTTCATCTATATTTTCTTCTGCCTCTGCACCTTTACTTTCCTTCTCTCCTCCGAGTCCGGGCAGCTGCTGCAGGATCTTAGCCATGAGAGAGAAAGCACCTTTATTGAAAATAGCTGAATGACAACACGACCTTAACGCAGCCTCTGGGTTTTGAAACGCAACCCTAGCCACTAAAGAGACAGCTGTGTTCAGATTGCCATGCGATGCTGCTGCTGACGTGCCACCACCTCCCTGGATGATGCAGTTGAAGGCCATGTGGAGCTCCTGTTCAAACCCGATTGTCACAGCAGAGGGTACGGAGCCCCCGAAGAACCCCCTACTGGACAGTCTCAACATGGCAGCCAATGCTTCATTCTTGTCTGGTAGGGACAGTGCAGAGAAAATATCCGCAATTACTTTCATCAGCTTTCTGCACTGGCTCACGTTTGCGCTCCGGCTTTGGAGTTTACTCATGAGGGTGTTGGTCAACTTGACGAGTGTGTCACACTGCTGGAAGGCTGCTTGGTTCTTTTCCACACAGTCCATCCAGTTCTCATCACAGGCAGCCCAACTCTGCTCACTGGCAAATAGCACTGCAAAGCTCTGATAGTCGTCTAAGCGGTGACTGATGATGGTTGCCATGACCATCATGTTCACCTCGGGACTGCTGACTATATCAGGGAAAGCCAGAGACTCCAGCAAACCTCTGAGTGCGTTCTTAGTCTCTTTATCACCCATTTCTGACATATTTTCAGACACTTCTGCTTCCCGTAGAGCTGTGAGGAATCTCTGGACACTTTGTTCTAGTTTGAATGCTGAGACGCTAGGATGAGAGCTCACCTTCAGGAGCCCTCTGTTTTGCCAAAACTGAGCGAGTTCTGTTATGATCTTCAAGGCTTCATCGAGCTTCATGCTGCTGGGGCGAAACTGAGATGGTGTGTGAGAAGCACGCAGGTCTCTCTGAGCCTCCTGAATAAGTTCAGGACTCAGTTTCTCATCATTCTTTTCTCTGATGCAGATGACTTTAGAGAGGATGTGCATCTTACTTTTGGATGGAAGGACGTCTGCTTGGTTTATTAAGAAGGCTGTGTAAACAACATCAAGAGAAATAGAGAGGGCCCAGAGACAAAGATCTGTTGTAGATATATGATCTTTTATGTCTTTAAGTGCATGAAGGAGAATATGCATGACATCAGTGGTTGACGATGATGCTGGTAGATCTGATGTGTCTAGCTTTAACCTCTTGGCAGCCTGAGGGGTCACACTGGAGGAGAGACAGGCAAACTGTTTCATGAACATTGTCTCCAGGCTACCCTCTCCTCCAACTTTCTGCTCATCTCGCCCTTTCCACAGTTCCCACCACACCTCCAGAAAAAGTCGGACGTCGTCCTCTCTTGGAGGGTCACTCTTCACGTGTTGCACGAGCCTTTTAAGCTCAGCACAGATCTGAGACTGAGGAAGACACAGAAGGAATTGGGCAAACGTCTGAGCAGCTGCCATTGACTTCACCAATTCCAGCAAGACGACGTGGTTGACCTCTGGAAGGCCGTTCTGGAGGGGGAAGAAAGAGTTCTCCCTCCAGGCCGTCTCCATGTCCTCTCCAGCCTCCCTGCACAGCAGCTTCAGCCACAGAACACACACTAATCGCTTCGTCCAGGTGACAGTAGTAGTAGTCGGGTCTTCATCCCGTCTACAGATTTCTCTGACTGCGTCTAAGACCGGGTGGCCCACTTTGCTCCAGTCAGCTTTCTGAAGGGAGAACAGGGACGAGGGGAGACACAGCTTATCAGCCAGGAGGAAAGCACCCTGCAGAACAGCCCAATCTGAAAGCACAAGAGAGCAAAACTAAAAAAAAAAGGAAAGGCCATATCACATACAAAAATAGAAATAACCTGCTACTTATCCACTTTCTGTAACTTCCTTACCACCTACAGATAAAACAAGGACGCCATCATTCAATTATCTTCATTATCATATCCAGAAAAAAACTAGCACCTCAAATATATTTATTTTTACCTCAAAAATATCTGAATAAATGAAATCTAAAATATCATAAAACTGTGATAGATGTCGTTGACAATTTCCTAGCAGCACCTTCAAAGAGAAAGCCTGAGTCAATTAATCAAATCTCAGTGTATTGCTAATCATTATGATACACAATCATTTTTCTTTCTTTCTTTCTTTTTTGTAAAAGTCCAAATTCTGTCATTTCAGCACCTTAGATGTGAATATTTTCTGGTTTCTGTAGTCCTCTGTGACAGAGAAATGAATATCACTTGGTTGCGGACAAACAAGGAATGCTTTCATAAAATGTTAATGTTTAATTTTAGTTTTAGTTTAGTTAGAGAAATATAAAGAGCCAAACATCTTACTTAAGGAAGCTTTAACTTAATTCATGTTTGATCAATAGAAACGCTTTCATGGTGGACAAACATTAAGTTTTCCATATAGCCTGCGACAGACAGAAATGTTTCATCCTCATATTAAGTAAAACTTTACCTTTGTTCAGTGCCATCGCAGCAGTGAGGAGGTAAATGTAGAAAAGCTCGTTTGCTACTTTCAGTCTTGTTTTTCATTCACATCCATGATCTGTCAAAAGACCTCACTAACTTCACTACCTCAGTGGTTCTTCACAGTACACCGCGGGGTGGACTCTCAGACACACAAGGTCCGTCAACATCACCCGGTTTATCTCCGCAGCGCTTCAACCGTTTCACATGAAGCACTTCCTCTTCGGCCCGCTGCTGCTCTCGGGCCTCCTCACAGCGCCGCCACAGGACGGAGGCGGTACTGCAGGGCTGACGTGCACACACGCAAGCACATGCACACGCTCGCACATATGACCGAATGACTTCAGAGCTGCAAGTCAGGAAATAGGATTTTACATGTATGTACCACGGTACGCTTCCTTCTCCACTGAATATGCAGCATAAGAATGACTGAATTAATTTGTTTTACACAGACAATCATTGTACTTTTATTATTTATGTCACTTATTACGTGTTCGTAACATTTACATTTGAGGTGTTTTGTGCGTGATATTCCAATCTGCAGATCACGTGATGCGAGCGGGAGGCAAAGCCGGTTTTTTTTCCTGCGAAGTGAAAGTGAAAGTACCTCTTCAACGGTGTACAACTAAGTGTGCTGCTCGAGCGACAAGAAAACATTTACCGATTTCTAATCATGGTTCTTCTCTTAGATATACTTGGGTACTTCTTTTTATTTGCAGGTAAGTTAATGTCTTCCGCTTTGTTAGAGATTTCAGCGTTTTTTAAGTTTTATTGTGTCAAAATGTCTGAACCCATAAGACATGAATGAAATGACAACAATGCTAAACTAAACTACATTTAATTTACGCTTTACTGTAATATGCTATACTGCACCATACTACGATGCTCAGCAGCATCCCTGACAATCAAAATGTAGTACTGCCAAAAAAGTACTGCCAAAAAAAAAAGGTGACACGGTTCACATCACAGGGATTTATTAACTTATTTATCTCCTGCACCACAGTATACTATATTACACTATACTGTAGTATACTACCTCCAGCTTGTACCACACCACTGCATACTGTACAATATGTTGTCGACTATACTGATTCAGTGTGTCTTTCAGGTGTTCAGTGTGTCCGTCAGTTGCCATGGCTGCCCTGTCAGTTCAGTGACGAACATGTGTTTGTGAATAACGAGGGTCACACCGAGACTCAACTCATCGCCAGAGAGGCCATGCTGCAGTTTGGCCAAAAAGGAGACGCTCCTGTTAACCCACATGCCATCACTTTCCTGGTCACTGGTAAGATCTTGAGTCTGTAGATGTTACCATTGACCACATATAAAGATGGACAACATGCCTCTACTTCCCTGGGCACCACTATCTTTCAATGCTTTAATGCCAATATCAGTTTGAGCCAGAGTCTGCACAGCAGTGATCGAGGAAGAAGTTGTGGTATTGAGTCACCACCCATACTGCCGCCCAACTCAGTCAGTAATGAGTAATTAGTAGCTGTTAGGTAGCAGTTGCACATTAAATTTAAAATGACATTTCCTCTCTACCTTTCTACTCTACATTAAATTCCTAAGAAGGTGTCTGCAGGTGCCTTGGAGACTACTTCACTTTGACTGACAATCACAAGATTTTGCAGGATTTTTATAGTGTCAAATAATGAATAAATCATGAATAAAAACTGAACTTAATAGAAAATTTAGCACTTGAGCAAACTTTACCGTGCTAAGACCATATTTATTAGATGTGTACTTTGATTTTTTTTTTGTTTTGCCATGTCCCATCTGCCAGCATGAAGGGTGCGGACTTCTTATGACTTGTTTTGGCTTACTCTGTTGTATTTTGTTGTATTCTACTGCGCTCTTTTCTGTCCTAGGAGCTAAGTTGGACCTGCGGCGGTAC